>VRLP01008778.1:0-15345 GCA_009660295.1 Lophius piscatorius
AAATGTATTCTATGGGGTTCATGTTTCTTTTATGTGCTTTCTCTCTCTCTCTCTCTCTCTCTCTCTCTCTCTCTCTCTCTCTCTCTCTCTCCCCCCCCCCCCATCTACCGTCCCCCAGAGTCTTGCCAGTATGACCTCCACTCAAGTTAAGGTGAACCGGGCTCTTTCAGTACCTCCAGCGCCCCTTGACCTTCCCCTGGCAGCCGACCACAGAACATCTATAACTATAGCTCCACCCTCGGCGCATATTGGCACGGCACCGGTTCAGATGAGGCTCATTTCGTATGACTTACGTGAAGGACAGGTACAGTCATCAGTATTCTGTTTACACTAGTTGCACAATGTCGAATGCAAGAAAAAGAGTTCCCTGATCCCACAATGTGTGTTTTAGTGTGACCTAGTTTGATCTAGCGACTTTTTTTTTTTAAACCTTTCCATGCACCGGCTTTACAAATAAAGAATATCTAACTTTTGTTCCCAGCAAACACGGCCTTTTCTCTGTTCCCTGTTCTTTAACCGGTAATGCTAACCAAAAGCATTTAAGCCATTGCTCATGCTCCAATGAAACAACAGTGTCCTTCTTAATGTTACAAATTAAAATCCTGCTAACAGTGCGAGCCCACCCTCTTAGCCACAGCTCCCCTCTGTCCTAGTTTCTTAGAATGAATGAGAGTTAGTGTGTGTTCATGCAAGCATGCACAGGGACGGCCATCAGCAAGCTGCTGCAGAGCAGCTACTTAATCCCTCTCTCTAAGGAACCCTGTTGTTCACACTGAGATAGAATAAGAATGGAAACAAGGCTTTGTTTGAATTATGTACAGTATATGGGCAATTATCATAGTGGTGCAACATTCATAATCCTGAACTCTGCAATTTACCCTCTTTGTGTTTTTCCGTTTGTCTTTCTCCACCTGTCTGTCTCGACGTCTCCAGGACAGTGAGGCTTTAATGTCTCTCTCACGCTCTGAGGGGGGGGGGCGCTCTCTGTCACTGGGGCTGAAAACCAAGCGTCTTCCTCCGTCTCCCTACCTGTTGGTCCATTTCCATGGGGGAGGCTTTGTGGCCCAGACCTCCAAGTCCCATGAGGTGAGGTGATACCCTATGAGCCGTTTTCCCTCGAAAAGGCATTCTGTTGAATTTTGCAAGATAAATAGAAATCATAACCATAACTATAGTGGCATATAGTAAGATATGTGTCACACATTTATATATATATTTAATAAAATATCATTATATTTGTCACATTTATTTGTCAAAATCATCATTTTATCATCACATTCCCTTTAAGATGAACTTCATCCTCGTCTTTCTTTTTTTTTAAAAGAGGAGGAGCCCAAAGCTTCTTGTCTTGAAATGATGTTGTGTCTTACCAACATCTAGGGACAATGTATGTAATAGTAGCGGGACGAAGCTCTCAACAAATCTTTCAACCAACACGCCGCTAAGCCTGCTAAGTTCATGTTAATGAGACAACTTCTGCTGGTTTGAGCCCGTGCCTCTCCCTGTTTGTCCGGCGCTGATCTCGCCATCTGTGGCGGCGTGTTGTCTTCATGTGCCGTCAAACTGCTTAGAGCTACTACAGCTCAGCATTCAGTTAAATGTACCTAAGACATGGGCGTCCTTGATCTACATCTGTGTAGAAACCAGAGAATGAGCTAGGGCCATCGGAGAAGGGGTGAACAAGGCTGTCGTGTTGAATTCACTGAGAACTGCACAACCCCACAGAGACTAAATTACCCGCAGCACTAATGGAATACTTGTCAGACTATACTTCACTCTACTCGGTTGGGGCTCTTTTTTATTACAATCATTCCAAGCATTTTATCCTCCGCCATCATTCTAAAATCCAACAAAATCCTTTTTGTTCACTTAAGCAGCAGTTTCACTCAAGTGCTTTCGGTGCGGTACCCTGGACCCGTATGTAACCCGCAGTAAGTGACCTGAACCCTCGATCTCCTCCCCAGGAAAGAACACAACGATGCTGTTCTTTGTCCTGATAAGTAACAGCATTGAATAACAGTCACACTGCCTCCAAGCTAATGTTTTCCTCTGCTTAATTTGTATTCACGCCCACTTATTCAGCCTGGTCTCTCTCTCTCACTGATTCTACTGCACATAGTGAGCTTTGTCTGCAGAAAGGCCGCAAGCAGCAAGAGCAGACTGCTGAAAAACTCTTGGTCACAGCTCAGATGACGAGCACCTTTGCACCCGTTGTTCATCGTTGGGAACTCCCATTAGTTCCCAGTGATGCTGGGATCATAGGGATGGATGCCTTTAGCATGGACCTCACACACACACACACACACACACACACACATGCACACTGGCTGGCCAGCAAAGGGATAAACTCTAGATTAGCTGCTCCTTCTGTCAACGAATGAGTTCCCATAATGTGTGCACATTTTAGGATGTTTGTTTATAAATAGTTTCAAGCATCGGTCCCATCCCTATATAATGCACACACACACACACACACACACACACACACACAAAACTTCTAATGCACAGTGGATCATTTTTGGTGAGTCAATTTCTCCTGTTATGTGGGCACATGAACTGTCTGTCAGACAGACAGACCTGCTGTGGACGATGACATCTGTCAACATTCATTCTAGTCTGGCAGCAATGACTGTTGTTCAGACACTCATACACACACACATACACACACCTTTGGAGTTGCTGCTTTATAGGAACCCACACTGACCTGAACACCGTCTGAGCTGGGTGCACACTCACTTGTCAGCAGCGGTTTGTGACGGCTGCTTTTCTCACGGTAAATGACTGGCCAGTGAGGCGACTTACAGAGAGACACACACTGTTCTTTTTTCTTGGTGCTGTGAAGGCAGAGCTGTCACTTTTACTGACAGACCTTTCATAGCTGCTCACAAAGATGCCGGGAGAAGACAGTGATGGAGGAGGAAAAGCGTGAGCACTCTGCGGAAGTAAAGTATTGTCTTGAGTTTTTGACATTTCAAGGTCACTGTTTTACAGTTTCGACAAACAACCATCTTTAGGTTGGTATGAATGTAGAAACCGAACCAGCCGACGGTAAAAATGAAAAAAAAGAGGGATGTTCAGTGTTCTGGAAATGACTTTGGGTTTTTGTTTGTTTATATGTTTTAATATAACGCCTCTAAACTCACATCATGTCCATAGATTATTGTCATAACTTCTCAGTGTTTTATTGCTGTTGTTCCTCATAGATACAATACCCTATAGTCACTGTGAAACTAAGCTACCTGAATCTTTTTTCAGTCATAAATTCATCCCTCCATCCCTGTCTTCTGTCTCTGCAGCCATACCTGAAGAGTTGGTCCCAGGACCTGGGTGTCCCCATCCTGTCAGTGGACTACTCTCTGGCCCCCGAGGCCCCATTTCCAAGGGCCCTGGAGGATTGTTTCTACGCCTACTGCTGGGCTCTGAGAAATCACCACTTACTGGGTACACACTCACACTGCAAAACTGCTTCTTTTTTTATTTTCACAACATGGTAGTTGTTATAAAAAGAGTTTTTCTTTTTTTAAATCTCAAGCAATTCCATAAAGATCAAGAGGATAAAACAAACAAGATGGACAAATTAAATAAAAAATCATATTGGAACAGAAATAGACATTTTAAACTAAACGGGGAGGTTTAGAAGCAGAAAATGATCTGAATCACCATCTATAGAAGAAGTCCAATCTGAACCAAGACAACATACTTGCAGCTTACTCAAATGAATTACAATACCATTTGATGCTTTAAAACACCAATCCACATGCAGACGGAGCAGAACAACTTACCCATAGTTCCCCTTGTCACTTGGAATATCACCCAGTCATTTTCCTTAAAAAAAAATCCCAGAACCTTTCTGAACATGTTTGCGTAGATTCTCATTCATCCAGGTCGTGATAATCCACGTAGGTTAAATCCAAAGCAACTGGACTTCTGTTTCAGCTTGAAGACATTTATTGCCTCTCCTCTAAGAGGCATCTTCAGTTCTAACTGACTCGTGGGGAGTCGGGGAACTTACACCTCCTCTTGTCGTTGGACGTGGGCTGTGCATAACTAATGTGGGTGGGTATGAGTCGTTGGGGCGAGAGTGGTCTTCATTGTCTGCTGGGGCATAATGTAATCGGTTAGCATAATATGAATCCAGGTGTGGATGATGGCGAGAAATGTCTGGAGAGAGATGTTAAAACAACATTGTATCTGGGTGATAGTGGGTAGTGTAGACCCCCACCCCCGTTTGACATAGATGGCAAACTGGAGCGGTCTTAACCTTTCATGAGTTTTTTTTTATTCATCCATCACCATAAACTGTTGTATTCCACTCCATTGATGACATGTTCCTGAACAATAGTCCAGTACTTGTCTCTTAAATCCTCTCCATCTGAGAGCCTTGAAGAATGAACCTTGGTCTGCAGTATGCACATTTCTCTAAGTGCTTGTACATTACTCTTAAAGATGGATGTAACCTCGAGACCGCAAGACTTAAGACGGAGAAGCGGTATTACTGACATTCTTTTAGATGTCATATAAGCTACATCTTTATTACATTTTCTCATAATTCCCCATGAAAGGAATCCCTTTGGAACAGTTGCACATGCAGCAAATACCTGGATTACTGTTTATACACTTAGTATCATTAAACTTACTTTTAACTTCACAGGAGTTGCATTAGTTTTCTTTAACCAACTCATTTGTAAAACTTTCTATCCAGGAATTCAAATTCCGATTAAAAACCATCTTGTTGCAGTTGCAGCTCCATTTGTCCAATGAAGTATTTCTGAATACCACTTTCAGACGTAGACGGCAGTCTTTTAGATTATTATACAGGACTGAAGAAATTGGTTAACATCATGGATTGACTACTATGACTCAAACCAAATAGGGATTGTGTTCAAAATGAAGGGATTCAGAGGTCAAATAATGTGCAGCACTGCAAAGATGAGCTACAAATCAAAACAAGCAAACTGTGGGGACGGCTCATTCTCATAATTGTGTATTTTCCATCATTCACACACACAGAGCGGGCCAACGGTTCACACTGTTCCTGCTACAATGGAGACTTTGTACTGTACTAAAATAGCATATCAAGGAAGATGGACAGAATTTGACTTTATAAACATAAGCAATTATTGTCTCTTCTTCCCAAACTCTTATTAAGTGTTGTTAAAAGGAAAGTTGATATAATGTATAGCAAAACATTCTCTTTCCAAACTTCTTAGAAACCAGTTGCAGGTATGACATTCACAATGTTGGTTGGATAAAAACAATGACGTTTTGCAGTTTTAACATTAAATACCTTTGTACTGTATTCCACTGCAATGAATTTAAAACATATTTTTATATCATTCCCTTCCGGTCCTGATTGAGATTTCACAGAAAACGCCAATCTTCTTTGTACCGGGGGTGAACATTACTTTATATCATGCCAGAGGTGAATGTTGGGCATACTGGGCAGGTAGAGGAATTAATGGGATTAATACGCAGCTACAACAATGGGAGTGAAGTTAGAACCAGAGTAAAGGTTCACCGGGGTCTGCTCCTCTAAATCCTCACCCCCAGAGGCTCCCATCTCCCCAGGAGGTTCACATACATCACTTTGACAGAAATCATGCTGCAGCCCGGCGTCCTACACTCAACCCATTGTTATCCATTTGAATACGCTCAGACTTCAGGCAGAAACAGAGGACATCTTGTTCGGGGTCCACTGACGGTTTATGCACATGATGTCAAATTAACAGTGATGGAAGTTTAATTTGTTGGTGCAGTGGAACGAGTCGATCACACAGCCACGAAGCAGTCAGTAGGAGAAGAGCCTCTTACAGCCGCCACATTCTGCAGTATTAGTGAGGAGGAAGAAGAGAAGATGTTTATTATGAGGCTCAGACTGATTTCTCCCAGGGAACGTGTTTTTCTTTCTTGTCCTTTTGTTTTGGGTTTTCATTTATTTATTTAAAAAAAATTAAATTCTGTTGTTTGTTCCCATCATTCTTTTCACTTCTATCGTCACTCGCCAATTTATCCTCCGCAGGTTGGACCGGAGAAAAGGTGTGTCTGGCCGGCGACAGTGCCGGAGGCAACCTGAGCATAACGACGTCAATGCGTGCGGCTGCCTTTGGCGTGCGGATGCCAGATGGCATCGTGGCGGCCTACCCCGCCACACTGTTAACTGCCTACGCGTCACCCTCCCGTCTGCTGTCACTCATGGATCCCCTGCTGCCGCTCAGTGTGCTCTCCAGGTGTCTCAACGCCTATGCAGGTGTGTGTGTGTGTGTTTTCATTCATTGATTTATTTATTTGAATAATAAAGTTAACCACCTCGTCTACAATTTACTCACCAAGTCTGACCGGCTACTCAAATATAGAATCAGCATTGAGTTAATTATGACACAGCGAGTGACTTAAACAATGAAATATGTTTTGTCATGAATAATAAGTCATTCCAATAACATCTAAATGGCTTTTCTTTTCAATTTCAGGACATTCAACAAATCACCTGAGTTGCTTATATAGGGCCCATCGTGTTGTATTGAATGAAAAATGAATTAAGTTCATTTCAGTGGCAACCATTTATCTCACTATCACACCGACTGGTTTCCATATTTTGTTGTCAATGCAGGAGAAGCTCTTAAAAGTGATTTTAAAAACTGCTGACAAAGGAAAAACCCTAATCAGAAACTTCCAACTGTTCCATCTTCTTAGTTACTGTTTTTCCTGTGCTGTATTTTATTTATTTTTTTAAACTGAATTGAAATCACAGGGTTTTTTTTACAAAGTCTGAATGTGGGGAATATAATCTCTGCTATTATTCTTTCCTATTATTGTTGCTCTTTCATCTTCTGTTTTGGCTCCTTCTCGATGATTCAAGAATGACTGAAACACTTTTTATCCCTGTTATAAATCTCTCTGCTTATAAACCCTTCCTGTGTGACTTCTTGTTCAGGCAATGATCCTCAAACCGAGACCCGGGTAGAGAAAGTCAGCACCCTGAGCCTCGTGAGGAGAGACACGGCGCTGCTGCTCAGAGATTTTCGACAGGGAGCCTCCAACTGGATCCACTCCTTCCTGGATCCAAACAGAGCCTCAACTTCTAACAGCACAGCCGTAGCGGATCCTCCAGGAGCCACCGGTACTCCACAGACTGTTTGTGGTCGTGGCTGCGATCGTGAATGCGTGTGCAGTGATGTGGGAGGCATAAATGCAGCAGCTATGGTGCTCAAAGTTTCCGATAGAAGCCATCTGCCTCTGTCTTTTACCTGAAGTGCTGTTCAGATCTTACTGTAGGTGGATGTGTGTGTTTGTGTTCACCGCCCATGTTTATGGTGTGTTCATGAAGCCAGTTTATTTAAGTGTTGAGAGATGAGCAGCATCAACTGGCCCTAAAGCTCATTACCTTATGAAGGAGGTTAGTGGCATGGATCTCCTTTACCCAGTATTCAACAAATCAATTATCGCTTTATCCCGCCATGCTGCATAACACTCACAACGCCATTCATATCGGCTCACCTCTTTGGAGCAGCAGGGCTTTGACAGTTATTAATTGTAGCCACCATAAATCTGGTGGTAAATTGTAATTTCCCTGGTGTCCCTCCAGCGACGTGACACCCTCACAGCTGTGAGCTCAAACTAATGAGGATGTCATTGGTGAGTGTTGGTTATTAAAAGGCCATCATGGCGCCGAGACGGTTCGTTATCAAAGATATGGTTGGTTGATTGGTAGCACTTTGTTAAGAGAGCAGCCATGAAAACTGTATTTTGACAGTTTCCTCCACCCACTTCCCCTTTCTTCTTGATGATATATCACAAGTTGCATTTTCGGCTTTTAGCTATTGCCTGTCAACCAGAGGACATACGATAAGTGGAAACAGTACAATATGTGGAAGAGGTGTATTTTTTTCCTGTCCTCCAGCTGCTATTGAAATACCTTTGAGCGAGCGCTATCCGGCATAAACCTTATACTGAGCTTAAGATTAATACTTATGTTAAAATACATTTACACATTCTCATTTTTGTTTTGCCACGTCTCATTTTCCGTTCTTTCCATCTTCTTTCTCAGAAACGGTGAGGAAGAGCATTTCAGAGGCGTCCATCTCCTCCCCTCATGCTGACCCCCCTATACCCCCAGAGACTTCAGATTTTCCCAGCAGGAAATTATCTGTGAAGAGCCAGACTTGCCAGGACTTGGGATCCCACAACTGTTCCACCTCACACAGTGCTCCTCTTCTCTCCGAGCGCACCGTACGTCACCTATGGATGTCCTTCCGTTGGCATGAATGCGGTATTAGATGACGCTCTTCACCAGAAGACGTTTACAGTATTAACTGTTTGATTAAGGGCTGCAGTAACGTAAAAGAAGTGACGATTGTTGCTGGAATTGAATGTGTGATCATGGAAGGATCGGGGTGGGTAATTTGATCATTCTTAGAGTGAGGATAAATCACACCTGCCTCTTCTCAGTGATCTAGTTATCTCTGTTCTCATACACCCCCCATGAGAAAGATCATCCACACAGTTGAAGTTTTCCTAAGAGGTTGAACAGTTTATAGCCACGGTGATATGTTGGTCATCTATCATATGCTGCCCTCCTGAGCGCTGATGTCCATGTTTCACTTCAGTCTACCCATTGAACTGAGAATATGTCCCCTCTGCCTCAAACAGATTTACCTACAAAACACTGATGGAACATTAAACTTTTTGGTTGTGTCTGTACTGGCGAGGACCGGATTAGCTTGGGGAAAAATAGAAAGTTCAGGTGATGTAAGATCTTGAATATGCTTTTCCTCCTTGAAGGGAGGATTTTCCGCCATGACTCAGGCAGCAGGCTGAGAGCTTTAAAAGATTTTTAAAGGACAAAGTATTCCAGATCAGTTTTATTGACGTTGGTATGCTATTCCTTCCCTTAGGCATTTGTTTCGTTGACATTGACTTCCCCCCTCTCTCCCACTGTGCTGTTATAGATCGCCTGAATTAATTCCTCTGTCTTCTTTCATTTAGCCTGAAGATGTGAACTTCATCCTCTCCAAGGACCCAGATCCATCCATGTCCAGGGACTTTTCCTCAGTGGCCATGCCACCCCCTGCTGGAGAGCAGGGGTCAGAGACTGAATACCCGAGGGAGTTTCCCATCGGGTTTGAGCCACTGCGCACAGAGCAGCTGGCTGAAATGAGAATGCAGAGCTCTCCGGTGGTCAAGGATCCATTCTGCTCTCCTCTGCTGGCTCCTGATAGCATGTTGACAGGGCTGCCACCCGTGCACATAGTGGTAAGAGGATGCAGCTCTGCTGAGTGACATAAAGATGCAGGCAAAGGAGGAAGATGACTCTTCTAGAGTTAATCTAGCAGCGGTTGCTCACTCAGATACTTCTAAGACGTCAAGATGACTTTTAGATTCATCTGACTATCTGCTTTAGGTTGTATGATCCTTTTAAAGATAATCATCGAGTTTAATTAAAGAAGCTTTAAACTTAGGAGATATAAGTACGAAGGAGCAGAAAAGGTGGTTGGAGAGGTGAAAAAAGACAGAAGATGGAGTCAGGGGGAGTGCACACTGCTCACATTGTTGTACCAGACTCAGACAGATTCTGATGAGAGATTGTGGAGGCAGCTGTCGTTTAACTGAATGAAATGAAGAAGTTTCTGCTGATTTTAAAATAATTAGAGCGAGTCAGGGAGACAGTAAAGAAAGAAAAAAGGTGATAAACAGTCTGGGACACTTGGCTTATCCGTCCCTTAATTAAGATCCTTGACATGTACTCGAAGTAG
Organism: Lophius piscatorius; assembly: GCA_009660295.1. Taxonomy (NCBI): domain Eukaryota; kingdom Metazoa; phylum Chordata; class Actinopteri; order Lophiiformes; family Lophiidae; genus Lophius; species Lophius piscatorius. Next base: position 9,750 of record VRLP01008778.1, read on the forward strand.
TAATTTGCTTTTCACCATTCCAACCCCTTTCCCTCCCTCTCACCTCTCTCTCTCTCGCCCTCTCTCTCTCACTCTCTCTCTCACTCTCGAGGCTTGTGCATTGGACCCCATGCTGGATGACTCTGTGATGTTTGCCAAGCGTTTGAGGAACATAGATCAGCCTGTCACACTGTGCGTGGTGGACGATCTCCCCCATGGATTCCTCAGCTTATCGCAGCTCTCCAGGGAAACCAGGGAGGCTGCAAACGTCTGCGTTGAGAGGATTCGTGCAGTCTTCACCCAGACGGACACCCCACCGGAGCCACGCAAGCACCGCAAGCTGGAACGGACAGATAGGGGAGTGTCGGCCTCCTCCGGGGAAACCGGTCCTCTCTTTGGGACTAAAATTGCTGATGGAGAGGGCTTGGTTGCCGTGGCAGCCCAAAATAACACTGACACTGGTGGCATTGAGTCTTAAATAAGGTCAGAGGAAAAAAGAAGGACTCCCGCTACCCAGGGAATGAAGCGTAATTGAAAGTCAGACTAAAAACAAGCATTGAAATACAATTTCCTCTGCTTGACAATCCTTTTCATTTGTCTGTGCACCATCACAAATGTTGCAGACAAAAGAAAACACCCTCAAAGAACAGTTAGGCTTCAGAATAAATTGATAATTTAGCAGCCACTTAAATCAAAGACAAGCGCGCACACACACACACACACACACACACACAAAGCGCACAAATTCTGAGCAGAATTACCATCAGGCAGCATAGACTCAGACGGGAGCTCAGGAGTTTCAGGAAAGGAGGCCTGAATGGGCGATGGGTCCATGCTGAGGCATTTACGCCCCCATCAGACCGTCGTATTCAACGGTGCTTCTGTATAGTCATCCCCTTCGAAATTGCCACTCGCTCTTTAGGAAGCCACTCCAAATCGCTCTTAATAACTAAACATTGTGTGCTCCATTGTGCCCGTTTGGCAGTCAATGCAGCTCATTTTGTGCCCACTGTTGACTCTCCCAAATAGAATTACTGAGCTGAAACACAACAGACTGAAAGGCTCAAAATTGGATTATTTGATTCACTTGTTTCTTGAGATTCTGGTTTTCTAATCACATTATAAACCCTATGCAGTGTACCATTTGTTATTTCCATCTATTTTTCCGTTTGCTCTATTTTAATTGATGAATTATAACAGGTTTTTCTGTTGACATGTACACCATATTATTTAACTTCCTTTTATGCTGTTAATTCAATAATTGAAAATGTACTGAATATTTTTCTTTGATTTTTTTTATCACATTTGCGCCAACATCCCTGCTCTTTAAAGTTAGTCTCAATCCTATTCCCAATAATGCAGATCGATGGGAATAATAGCGCATTCATAGTATTGATCTTACATACCAATGAAAGCTTTTATTGATTGCTACAGTTAAGAGATTGTCTTTACTCATAATTTCAAAGCAGTCCAGGTTTTTGCATGTTTCATCATTTTAAGACTAGAAACAACTGCGTCATTAGAATAAGTAGGAAGGAGGCAGTTATTCCTACAGATATTTAACTCCAGTGCACTGATTTCTTCTCAGGTTGTCCCAGAACCTCGCCAGACGTTCCGTTTTTAAAATACAACTTCTCTTGAGCCCGGTCTCGTCTGACAATATGTTTCTACAAATCAGGCTTTTTTAGCAAAAACCAGGATTATTAGAGTGTGAGTAATAGCTGCTGAATGTGTGCCGGGTCAAGGAAAGGTGTCCAGACTTCTTCCCTCCCCAACACATTTGGAGTTGATTATTTTTCCAGTGATCTAAGGACACAGCTCAGCACATCCTCCCAATCAACCTCAACTTACAACAAGTGTCCTCCAGAGGTTCAGTACCTCTGTCAGGTCCAACTAAATAGAGATGCCAACAATGGCGGCATTGTCCTGCCCTTCCCTGGAAAGAGGACTAGCGTTGCCAGATCTGTGAGAAGGAATGTTGTGCTTTGAACAGAATTTAGATAAACTTCAAGTGCAAAAATCCTCCCCCCTGTAGAAGAGCTGGATTTTCAGAGGCAGAGTCATGCAGCAGGATTAAACCATGCTTGGTTCTGTCAGCCCACAGGACTTATTGCAATATATTTTTTAGTCACACTGATGGAGAAAACCAGGGCTGTAAAGAGGAAGAAAGTGATACGCTCATCCTCTCCGGGCTGAGGTTTATACTTCCTTTCCTCTCCTCTGTTTGTGCTCACTCTTCACTTTTGCAGTAGTTGATGTGTCCCTCTAGGAAGGTGTATATCAGTCCTGAGCTTGTGTCCATGTCTTTTTATTGGTCCCTGCATGTGTGGTTCTACGTTAACAGAACAACACTAAACCTCTGTCGTGTGGGAGAAACATGAATTCACACATGGCTGCATCCTAGTTTGTGTCGCAGGGTCACATACAGTCAAGAAACTCAGAGTGGATTTTAATTGTTACATCACCAACAGATGACTTATCAAGCCACTGTGGGACAGCACTTTTTGTACAGGATGGACATTGAGGACGGAAAACACCACTGCCTATGATCCCCAGCAGGGTCGATTGAACTTTAGCACTTTATTGTAATAATTACATGTGCTCTCCTCTTCACCTTTAACTACGTCTCATCCTTGAGGACCCCTCACACATGAGGCCAAACTGAGTCTCCATAGATTGACCGGACAGTCAATCTACTGGTGTTTGCATAGAAGGGCCAGTCTTGCCTTTAGTTTCCCTAAATAAAGAATACTCTATTTCACGCAGCCTGCAACTTTGAGTTGAAATGTTCCAAATAGTTTCCACCAGAGTTGCCGCTGCTACATTTCGGCGTGTAGTTAGTGACGAGCCGCCGAACGATCTCTTCATCACAAACTGTCCTTGTGTGTCCAGACTATCTGTATTCATTCAGTGTCGTATTCAAGTTTTGTTGTTGTTGTTCCTTTATGTTGTGCAGCATGCCTCCAAAGTTTCACTCTTTGAAACTTCTTCTCGTTCTACGTCTTCTTTGCCCTTCGGTGTGTCGTCGGCGAAGTGCAATGCAAAACGAAACACTTCTCCAAACCGGCCAGCTGCTTCAACAAGGGCCTCTCAGCAAAAGCAATGCATTTGCACACCAGTCCGCAAGACTCTTTCAGACACGCGTCGATGACTTTGATTGCATTCACACCATTCTGTGTAATAACCGAACAAGCTGTGTCACCGTGTCAGAGGCACCTCAAGCAATCCTCTGACACAGACTGTTTTATGCTCATTTGATGTGTCCGTCCTTCATCTGTGGTCAAAGTTTCAAGCAGAACCAAAGACTGATGCAGGAATCTTGTATCACACGTGCTGTCTCTGACATTTAATCTTTGCTTCTCGTCGTTTTGATTAACGATGCAGGAGGTAGCCAGTGTTTTAGCCCGCTCCTACTACATATGCAAATCACTCCGCACAGTTAAAAAGCAGTTCTCATGGGGAGTTTTGAAAAAGCCATAGACTGGAAACAACGCTCCATCGAGTTTACTACTTCTTTCCTTTTTTTTTTTCAACTTTTAAAATGTTATTTTATTCAAGACACCACAAGTGCAAACCTGTGAATTAAAAAAAAAACTATATATTTGACAAAAACTCAACTTGTGTAGATTTTTTTTTTTACTTTGATCTTACCGACTGTTTTCTCAGAATGATGGTTTTTCTTTTGACGTAATTCGGCTGCAGGGTCCAAAATTTACTTCAGCAACTCTTTGATCTATTGTGAGGAAGGGCTTTGCTTTTCCCTGTAATTCTTTTATCAACTTTTATGTTCATTGGACTAATCAAACATTGTGAGAGTGTCATTTTTCTTCTTGATTAGAGCTCTACTTCAAGTTTTAGACAGTTTTAGAGAATAATGTATTAATCAGACTTTGAATAATCATTATTAGTATTCCTGTATAGAATAGTTTACCATAAAACTCTACATTACTGAAAGACTGATGATAATGTAATGTGATATTATGAGTTTGGGCCAGATTACAATGTTCTTTACCGAATTTTTTTTTTTTTTTGAAAGCTTGTTTTTTCCGGTGTGGGAGAGAAGTACCAGTGTTTCCTGCTGGTGTCATAGAATAATGCTTCTTGAGATGGAGTACCTAAGTTATTTTAATCAACAACAATACGCCTACATATGCATAAAATACCTGAGGGATCGAAAAACGTGATGTAATATTTCCGCATTAGAAAGAAAGTTCTAATTTTGGGCTAATTTTGGACCCTAATAGGCTTATTTCTTCCTTTTAGACTTTCTATGAACCAGCAGTTCTGTTGTTCTCAAGTTAATAAAGGTTTTTACCGAGAGTGTTGTCTCTAAATCTGATGACTTTTGTGTACGGCTATAATAAATGATTGCTTTTGTGAACTCTAAAAACTTTTAGACCAACAACAACGAGTGTCAGAACCAACAAAACTCAACTGGAAGAGCTTCCTGGGATTGTATTTGTTTTGAATCTTTACCGGGCCAGAGATACAAAGTACGGTTCAAACATACTTGTATTTACATTTGATGATACTTGATACTCACACAATTCTGAAGCCAACATATTTTTCACTCTTACTTCTGGCTGTCAGCTGTTATCTGCAAACTAACATGGTTGTGAGGTGATGAGCTGATAAAATAGGCCTTTGTATAGATTTAACTCCTTCAGTGTAGACGTGACTTCCAATGTGGCATTTTACTTAAGCAAACTAACAAAAACTTCAGAAGATTCATGTAGGTGAATTCAAAGTTTGACATCACACTTTTATTCCACTTTCAGTTAGATGTGTCAAAAACTTTCTTTAATAAATTCCCTCTCAGCCTTAAATGTCAGCCGTGAATGGAGCTATCACACTCTCCTTAAGCTCTCCTTCTTCATTTCATAATACACTCCCTGTCAAAAACACTTTCTGCGTTTGTGTCCACCGTCTCCACTGCTGCGTTGGTTGTCCTCGATTTAACGGGAAAAATAAAAATGGAGAAATTTAAAAAGTTATAGCATAGAATTGATGAGAGAGCAGATAAAGAAAAATGTATCTGTCATCGTGAGCTTAAAACGCAACTATGCCGATCGAAAAATGCCTCTCGCCATTTTAAATAACCACACCTGATTCCTTGAGCCTTAAAGCATAACTGGATTAATTAGTAATTTATGAGGTATCAACTACAAATTCTTCCGTAGGAAGGTATCCACATCTAGTTCTCATCTACATTCCTGTAGGAATGAAATATGGATGAAGTTTACATTACATTAATATAAGTGATTAAATTTATGATAATCCAAAAAAGGGAGTAATGTTGCATTTCTGAAATATGAAATGGATTTGGAATTATACACGATTGTGTTAAGTAAAGTCAGCAAAACGGCTAAGTAATAATAATAATAATAAAACATTTAATTTATAACGCACTTTACATTTGGATCAAATCTCAAAGTGCCACAAAGTAAAATCAGATAAAAGCATCAATAAAAAGTCAAATAATAACTATATAAAAACATGACCAAAAAGCAGCAATGTTAATTAAAGTTATAGGTTCTCATAAAAAGGAAACTTTTAAGTCCTTTTTTAAATGTGTCAGTCGTCTGTGGAGCCCTCAGATGGTCAGGGAGGGCATTCC
>VRLP01008779.1:0-15345 GCA_009660295.1 Lophius piscatorius
ATATATATATATATATATAGACATATAGATGCCTATATATATTTATACATACAAAATTTATAATTAAAAATGCAAGGGACATTATAAAGACATCACAAGGGATAAGGAAATAAAGTCAAATAGTTTGTTACACAGTTTTAGAATGAGTGACGAAGTAAGAAAAATTAATAAACTGTCAAAGGTCAGTCAGTGAACCAAAAAATTAAGTTTCAAGGCTTATTATGTTATAATACATTTCACTGTTTTTCTGTAATTATTTAACTATTTCCTGAAAACTAAGAACAGGGACCTGGAATTTCTGAAATTACATCTGTGATTAGATTTTAAAGCTATTTTATGTCATTGCTGTTTTTGGTCCTGCATTATAAATCTGTAATATCAATTCATTTTTACTTGATTGATTCAGAATCCTTTTCAAATGTCAAGTTTTGAGGTGATTCCCCCAAACATGTCCAGAAACACACAGTTGTTCTTATTCATATTGAATTACAAGGATAAATATCATATGTTTAGTTTCTTATCCAACCAGGTCATGTTAATCCATTTGGGTTGATTCCGCAGCAACTGGACTTCTGTTTTCGCATGAAGAAGTTTCACCTCTCATCAAAGAGGCTCATTCATTTGTAGATATTGGTACATAGAGAGTCGTTGACAGTTTTCTGTGCATAATTAATGAGGGCGAACCTGAGTCGTTGGAAACAGAGTGTCATCAATTGTCTGCTGTGGTATCATGTGAGTCATTAGCATAATAATGCTCCTGGTGTGGATGATGGCGAAACCGTCTGGGATAGAGGTGTTAATACAGCATTGTATGTGGGTGACAGGTGATGGCGTAGACCCCACCCCTGTTGACAGGGGGCCGCTCAGGTTTGACATAGATGGCTTCCTTAACGCCTCTCTCAAGCCATCTATCCTCTCTGTCCAAAATGTGAACGTTGTTGTCCAGTCCTGATGAGCTGGCTCTCCTGTGCTGGGCCATGTTCTGGTTCTCATGAGCTGGCTCTCCTGTGCCGGGCCATGTTCTGGTTCTGAAGAGCTGGCTCTCCTGTGCTGGGCCATATGCCTGTGAAGTGGTTGTTTGCTCTCCCATATAAACAGATCTGTGACGCCTCGCTGCATTGAACTGCTTAAACCACATTGCTCGGTTTGTGTCTGGGTGTCTTGGGTTTGACATGAACTGGGATCTTGATGTTTAGAGAAAGTCCTACGTAGGTTTTACCAATCTCCACCCACATAAGTAAGGTATGACAGCCTGGCCCCGTCTTAGATGGTGGAGCTGTTCTTCTGGAGTTTCTTCGCAGACTTGATAAAAGCCCCGTTTGGATAACCACAGAATTTCGGTACCTTCTTGAAATTAGTATGTTCCGTTTCTTTTCCCTCTGCCTTCGTGGAGATGCTATAAGCCCGGTGGTATAAGGTTCCAATTTATCCCAGCCTCGTTCCAGTGTATGGTGGGACTCAAACATCAGGTACCGGACTGCATCCGGCCTTGTAAACTTGTTGTTGTCAATGGTGTTGATGTGATTCATGAAGGCCACGACTTTGACCCATGTGTCATCCACATACCTGAGCCAGTGGCTTGGTTTTGTCCTGTTGAATGATGTGCGGGCCCTCTGATCCAATGTGAAGCTGGTTCTATTACATTCAACACAGTTTAACACCTTGGCACAGACGGTCTCGCCTTCATCCACAGCTGGACCCGCATTATGCTAATGACTCACATGATACCCCAGCAGACAATCAATGATACTCTGTCCTTGACGACCCCTGACGACTCAGACCCCCCACGATTTTTTATGAATGACCGACCGCCAACGACTCTCTGTGAACTGGAGGTATAAAAACCCTGACGTCCGGCCAGTCAGTCAGAACTGAAGAAGCTTTTGGTACAGAGGTATAACGTCTTCTACCAGAGAGAGAAGTTCAGCTGCTGTGGAATCCAACAACATGAAGGATTATTATTATTATTATTATTATTACAATGTGAGTTTTCATTTTGTTTGTGGTGGAATAGAGAGCTTTTGGAATCTGCTTCCAAAAGATATTTTTAGGATATTCTTTTAAGACATCCATTTCCAATGTTCAGGAGAAAAGTGTGATTTTTATTTGACTGTTATGTTTAGATATCCGACTCTGATTTAACTTTTTTGTGTTCCTGTAGACGTCTGATTATTTATGGTACTTTATAAGTACTTAATCATAAAATAAGGGTCAGGTTAATGTCAGTATTAATTAAAGTGTCGTATTTCTGCAGGTTACTTTAGCTGCACCCATGATGAACTTTGATGGTCTCGACGCTGGGATGGTTGAGTACCCACCCAGCCTGCACGGGACTCTGGATGCAGGTATGGAGCCATCCATGGACCCTCACCTGAACCCCAGCTTACTGCAGGGTGTGGAGCTTGACCCAGAGGGCCTGGCCGTGCCCGTCCCAGAGCCAGTTCACCTCATGGAGGGGATGTTCTCGGAGCTCCACAGCGCAGTCTCAGAAGTCGGCGTCCCGGTCACTGCGACACATTTTGATCTCCAAGAGGAAATGCTCTGGATGGGAAACCACCGGGTAAGAGTCCAGACTGTTACTGAAACATGAATGTTAGCTCCACTCTCATGAAAGATTGCAAATACACAGTCAGACAAACGTAAAACTGAGCCTGTTCCCTTGAATGTGGAGGATTAACAAATGCTGAATACTTCATTTTAAGCCAATCAACCTTTTGTAAAGATTTTAAAGTGGCTGAACATCTACATGCAGGAAAGCTTTTGTGATTATTCAAAAAAAAGATTGAATTTTGGAGTCTGCAAGAATCTCTCCATGGAAACATTAACATGATAATGTCAGAGGCATGCTGGAAGCAGAGGCGTGTCGATTCAGTTCTCACCATTCCAGTCTAGCGCTGTGTCAGCATTATGTAGCCAGAAGAATGGTCACATTTTGCTTGTGCTGATCCCTCCGGTATCTGGATCAACAACACCAGCAGAGACCAGTGGCCCCCCTTGATTTCCTGAAATATATACAATTTTATTGTTCTTGCATCACATCTTATATCTTCAATGCTTCCTTTCTCCTAGGGTCATGTGACATCGTTCTTCGGACCGACAATGGGTCGCTATTCTTCATTCCAAGTGCACCCCACAGACGACATCCGGCACATTCAGAGTTTGGAAACGGGCGTCCTGTTCCTTTCCAAGTCCAACCTCAAATGCAACACCCGCGGGGGCCTTGTGATGTTCGATTACCCGTAAGTGAGAGAAAACGTTGACGTTTAGTCAGATAGATGTCGTGCTGACTAGAATAGATTTGGTGATATTCATTATATAACTGTGCCTTACAGGATGGAGGAAGGAGCTGATATGCACAGTCTTCTCATGACGGACAACAACACCTTGCTCATGGGCGGATTGCAGAACTATGTCGTTGAAGTAGACCTGAATACTGTTCAAGAAACTCAGAAGGTGAGACATGAGGACATCCGCTGCAGTGTCTTCATGCAGCATAGAACAGCGTGACATGATATTTAAGAATACCGTTAAACACCGTTTGTGAACTCAAACTTTCCTCTCCTGTTTTTTCTTCTCAGTTCACCGTCGAGGTGCCTGGAGTGGCGATAATGCGCCAGACCGGTCGATTCTTCTTCTGTGGACACACTTCTGGAAAGGTAAGGTTGATATCTGTGCATCTGAACAATGCAGATCTTGTCTATAGACGTCTTACATTCTCCCGCTGTGATGAACAGATCACCCTACGGGACCTACGCAGCTTCAAGACGGAGCACGAGTTTGACGCGTTCTCTGGCAGCCTCTCCGATTTCGACGTCCACGGAAACCTTCTGGCCGCCTGCGGCTTCTCCAGCCGAGGCATGAACGGGATGGCGTGTGATCGCTTCCTCATGGTGTACGACCTGCGTATGATGCGAGCCGTGACGCCGCTTCAAGTACACGTGGACCCCCTCTTCCTGCGCTTCATTCCTACCTACACGTCGCGCCTGGCGATCATCTCGCAGACAGGTATGAGTCAGAGGATACTGGTTCTTCTTCATGTGCAGTTAGTGGTTTCAATTCTTCACTGGCCCCCGTAAAGAAAAATAATGACATTTCTAGGTTACGTGGAGACATGTCTCTCTGCTCGGTGGTAAAGCTCCATCTTCTCGTCCTCTAGGTCAGTGTCAGTTCTGTGAACCCAACGGTCTCGCCAACGTGGCGGACATCTTTCACGTCAACACCGTGGGCCAGCTGCTCATGAGTTTTGACGTGTCGTCGAGCAAACAAGCGCTGGCCTTCGGCGACTCTGGCGGATGTGTGCACCTTTGGTCTGACGCTCCAGAGGTCTCCTACAACGATTACTCCCGGGAGACGGATTTCCCCCTGCCTTGCATCGTGGACTCCTTACCTCAGCTGGACTGGAACCACGACCTGCTGCCCCTCTCGCTTATCCCCATGCCGCTGACCAGCACAGAGGCGCTGCTGTCGGACTGGCCCGCTGCTCTGGCTACACCCAGCCCCAGGTACCACATTACTTTTACTGTTATTATGACTTACATACGAAAACAGAACATTATCATTTATTTGCTGGAATCACCAGAAAGACCAGAAATATGTTTGTAATGTTTTATCGTGTTTTTCATTTATTTTGTAAATACATACATTTAGAAGAAGGATTATTCCATCCCAATTAGGTGTTAGGTTTTTAGTATATACTATTTCTTAGGCGTTTACAGTTTAAATAGCCCATTGCAAAAGATATCTGCGTTTATCCCAAGTATAACGCAAAAAGCTGCTAATTCCGACTTTTTCTCGACGGTAAGTTTCTCTCGTCGCTAGTAGTAATAAAAGAGCTACATAAGTACAGTTTTGTTTACCAGGGTGAAGGATTTTAGTATTTGGGGTCAACTGTTGGAAAAAGAGGTGAAGAAGTGAGTTCAGGCAGGACGGAGTGGACGAAGAGGGTGTCAGGAGTTATCTGTGACAGAAAAGTGAACAGACGTGCCAGGCAGCAGAAGAAGGGGAAGACCACACCATCACTAAATGGATGTGGTGAGGGAAGACATGCGGTTGGTTGGTTTGACAGAGGAAGATTCAGAGGACACGGCAAGATGGAAACAAACGTTGTGGAGATCCCTGAAGGGAACAGCAAGAGGAAGAAGAATACCGACTTTTTGGAAAACGTGTGTTCCAATCTTTCCTTTTCCATTGTTAAAACTGAAACTAAGTCAGTGTGGCCTGGTTTTAAAGAAACGCAGGCCTCAGGCAAGATGGGGAAGTGGGAAATTATTCAGAGACAGACTGAGGCATTGTTTGTTTTGGTCTCATGTAAACCAGAACCGGGCTTCTAAATCTAACCTGCAGTCGTTTTACGTCGTCAATTAACTGGTATAATAGAGACGGATGAACAGATTTGATTGATTTCAATGCCGTTTGGAAAATGTAGTCCTGGTTTGAATGTGGTTTGTGCCTCCAGTAGGTTCTGCCCTCATGCGGTTTATTATGCTCTGATCCAGTCTAAACTGTTGAGGTGCCTCGTTAAACCAGAGTTTATAACTCACAGCGCCTCGCCTCTCTTTCTGCCGACTCTCACGTTTTTGCTGAAGAATCTCTTCTGTTCCCTCCCACAGACGAGCTCCTCCTGCGGACCCAGAAGTCCTGCGCACGATGAAAACCGTTGGGTTCATCGGTTATGCTGTAAATCCTCGCACCCGTCCTCGGAACCAGGCATGTTGAAAACACAAACAGACATTCTGAGCATTGAAGTTAAAAACTTCTTTTTGTTGTTCTGTTTGGTGTTCACCGTCATCTAAAATCCATTCTGTGTTGCTTTTTAGGTTCCTTACAAAATCAAAGACGTGGAACAAGATTATGACAACTACAACCAGGTGCCGGAGTCACCGATTGGGCGCGACGAAGAGCCACATCTCTACATGGTGCCCAAAAAGTACAGAAAGGTAAAAAGTCTCATCTTTTTTTTAAATTTAAATTAAAAGATTTCAATTTGAATCTAATACGTTGTTTGTGCGTGAAAACCAGTTTGGGTTTCTGTAACGTTTGATCTGGACATCTCTGCGCTCCATCAGGTCACAATTAAATACTCAAAGCTTGGGCTGGAGGACTTTGACTTCAAGCATTACAACAGAACCTTGTTCGCTGGCCTGGAGCCTCACATCCCCAACGCCTACTGCAACTGCATGATCCAGGTGAGCAACCAGGAAGCTTCTTCTTCTGTCTTTTCATCATTATCCTTTGAGACGTGACATTAATGCGGAGCTGCTTTTTCTGTCCAGGTTTTATATTTCCTGGAGCCGATCCGCTGCCTGGTGCAGAATCATCTGTGCCAGAAGGAGTTTTGTTTGGCCTGTGAGCTGGGCTTCCTCTTCCACATGCTGGATCTGTCACGAGGAGATCCGTGTCAGGTAGCTATTCGCCGCCGTTCTTATAAATGATATCAGGCCAACTCTTCATCACGTAGACTTACCGATCCAACATCCCGCATCTCCTCTCCTCCAGGCCAGTAACTTCCTCCGAGCATTCCGTACGATCCCCGAAGCCTCGGCGCTGGGTCTGATCCTCGCCGACTCCGACGAGCAAACCGGGAAGGCCAGACTGGGTCGCTTGATCCAAAGCTGGAACCGCTTCATCCTCACTCAGCTCCACCAGGAGACACAGGAGCAGGAGGGGCCACAGGCGTACAGAGGAGCCAGCAGCAGGTGAGGAATACAGGAATGGATGTGTCTGAGACCCGACAGCTGGGTCTGAAGGTCCTCTGGGCACAAAGATTCTGCAGAATCCTATCTGAGGAGGATGTACTCACCGGTTTCCTCGTGTCCTGTCATTTGATACAGTTCTCTGGGTTCCTCCGCTGAGTCCGTCATCGGAAAACTGTTTGGATGCGAAGTGGAGAACAGCAGCTTGTGCCGCTGTGGCAAAGAGACGGTCCGCTCCTCCCTCACGTTGCTCTTCACCTTGCACTACCCCGACCAGAACTCTCAAGGTCGGTGTCCAGCTGCTCACTGCTGCTCTTTTCTGTGTGTCGCTATCATCCCCAGTGCTTTGAAAATGATTAGATTAATATCAGTATTATTGTGAGTGACGGGTCCTTTGATAACCTGGGGCAACTTAAAGCTCTGGTGGGACCAAATATTAATTTCACCCTGATTCCACAGAGAAAACCGTAAAGGAGTACGAATTCGCCGAGGTCCTGAAGAAGAGCATCTGTCTGGAGCAGAGCACTCAGGCCTGGTGTGAAAACTGTGAGAAATATCAGCCGACGGTGAGTCTCAGCTCCCACTGACCCACAGAACTCTCTGATTCCACCCCTACTCTGTGTTCTGAGTGAATTCTGTTCTCTGGCCCACTCTAGGTTCAGACGCGCAACATTCGATGTCTCCCAGATGTTCTGGTCATCAACTGTGAGGCCAACAGCGCCAAAGAGGCTGAATTCTGGAAGGTTCAGGCGGAGGTAAGTGACACCCAGGTTGGATTTATGTGAACATGAACTCCCATGACTCTGTTACTGAATTATGTTTTTTTTTTGGCTTTCCTTCACAGTATGCGTTTAACAAGGCCATGCAGAAAGAGAAGATGGAGCCGGCCAAACCCAAAGAACCCCCACCCATCCCCACTGAGTGGTGTATAGAGTAAGATGTCGTTTTCATGTATATGTATTATAGAACCAGAGTCATTTTCCTGACTTGTTCAAACAACAGTCCTAAAATGCTTTTTAAAAAAGTGGAAGAGTGGCAAATCATCACATTTAGGGAGGATCATATCCGTCATTTGTATTTACAGCTCAAAATGAATGAGTTAATCAGTTAGAACATATCAACACAACACACCTGATGGATCCTACCTGCTGACGGGCGCCGTTGCAATAACATAATCAGTGTCATTCTGACTTTGTCTATAAGTGGTTATAATGTTATGGCTGATTAGTGTATGGGACGGTGACACCTTCTTGTTGTAAAGATACAAAATGTGAAATATGATCTTATTGGGAAAGTATTGGTGTCAAAAGATTAAAATAACCTCAATCATGCCTTCCTTCCTAAATGATGATGATGACCTTCCCTTCGTTTATCTTCATAGTGGGGAGGACGCCTGCAACATGGAGGGCTTCACCTTTGACACGCGGGCCGAGGATCTGAGACACGTCTGGATCCCGCTCACTCTCAGGATGTCCATCAGCAAAAGTCAGGGCCTGGAGGTCTGCAGCTGGCCTGAAGGAGAGGAGGTGAGGAAGAGACTCTCAGCCCCTTCATGGGTCATCTTCAAATCGTTTTCTCTCTCTGTCAGTGAGATCTACTGGGACCCAGTGGATCTCACTGATGACCCAGTAACTGGGTCATCAGTGTAGGCATCCCATGTAGGCGTGGGAATCACCCGCTCACATTGACCATCCTAGAAAATAACCCTACAGCACCATCTAGTGGACAAAAACAAAATCTCAATTCAGCATCAGGAGTTTATGTTATGAAATATTTATGATGAATATTCTATTATTATTGATGTGGCGTAAAAGATTCACAATTACTGACCCTTTGTTCTCGTGTCCGATCAGCTGAGTGCTGCTGAGGAGGAGGAGGGCGCCGCTCTTTATGACCTGGTGGTCACGCTGTCTCACGTCCTGGACGCTCGCACGGGAGGAAACCTGGTGGCACACGTCAAAGTGGGAGAGACCTACCATCAACGGAAGGAGGTGAGAACATTACATGTAGGGAGCGAGACGTTCTACTTGGATCGCATCGGTTCTGACCTGTTTTTTCTCCGTTCCGTTTCTTTCAGGGCGTCACTCACCAGCAGTGGTACCTCTTCAATGATTTCTTAATCGAGCCGATTGACAAGGTGAATATTTTTACTTGATTTATTGTGTCCTAGTCGGGTCCGATCATCGCCTTAACAAAACTGTACATTGTTTTTGTACCATGTGACCCACAGCCCGAAGCTGCTCAGTTCGACGTGAGCTGGAAGGTGCCGGCCATTCTGTACTACGCCAAGAGGAACTACCACAGCAAATACGACCTCCGCAGTACGTCCGTATATTTATTTACTTTATATATTACTTTATATATTTATATATAAATATATAAAGTATTAAATACTTTATATATTTATATATATATATGTATATATGTGTACATATACTAGAGTTTTTGACTCCCCGCTGACGCTCTCCTGTCTCCCTCAGTTAAAAACCCCATTGATGCCAGCGTTCTGCTGACGGAGGCCTCGCTGGCCAGGAAGCAGAGGAAGAGTCACGCCACCTTCATCCCCCTCATGGTCAGTGAGATGCCGCAGGCCGGCGACCTGGTGGGGCTGGACGCCGAGTTTGTCACACTCAACCAGGTGAGTCACGATTATCGTACCGTTTATTACGTTTTTCATAGAGTTTAAGACATTATATCTGGGTTTAATGTAAATTTATGCTCCTAAAATATTCATTTATATAATATGACAGTTATTGTAGTTCATGATTTATAGTTAGAAAATAATAATGATATCAACACAGAAAATAAAAGCTAAGCATTAAGAAAGTTGAAACAACCACACATAACAAGAGAGATAAAAATACATTCTTATCTCTTTGTGTTTACAGGAAGAGGCAGAACTCCGCAGTGACGGCACCAAGTCCACCATCAAACCCAGTCAGATGTCCGTGGCCAGGATCACCTGTGTGAGGGGTCAGGGGCCCAACGAGGGCGTGCCCTTCATCGACGACTACATCTCCACGCAGGAGCAGGTGAGGCCAGAGGCTGCAGGGTCCACAAGACCCAGATGGTCCAAGAGCAGAACCGACATCAGCTTAGCATTCAGAACAAACAAAAAGTTCAAATCAGCATTACATCTATTTTTTTATTTTTTTTTATTCATTTGTATAAAAGAAATAAAAGAAACGGCATTCACTTTTTAAAATTCAGTTTTAATTGATTTTCATTCATTTAAGAAAGAAAAAAAAAATTAAAACTCCCGTTTTTAAAATTTACTTTGCTTTTTATTTCAAATTTCAAATTTTTATTGATTTATTTGATTTAAAAAAACAACAATCGGCATTCCCTTTTTTTATTTCAATTTTTGAATCATTTCCTTTCTTTATTTTATGAAGAAAAAAATCAACACAATCAATTAATTTCTATTGTTTTATTTCAAATTTTATAAATCAGAATTACTTCGGTGTCTATTATATAAAATATAAAAAGCGGATCTGATGTGGGTCGGCGTGAACCCTGAGATTATTTGAGGTCTTAAAAATGTTACATTCATTTTATTTCACTTAAGAAAGTTCTCACTTTTTTTCAAATTGGAAACACGAAGTAACTTTGCGTGTGAGATCTTTCATATCTCCTGCGGTTTTTGCCGGCGTGGATGTGAAGTGGGTCTCCGGCGGTCTGACCCGTGACTCTCCTGAAAGGCTGCTCATAAAGTGTGACCGCTGTAATCGGACCTTCCGGGCTCGGACGTTACGCAGCAATGACGCCTTTTCTGATCTATCAGGTTGCCTCCATTGTCACGGAACAGTGTGTCCCTTTGTCGTACGCTCAAAAGAAAGCAGGATAATCTGTGTCGGGTCCGTTCAGCAGCAGAATATTGGCTACAGGCGACCCTGAGAGGTTCTGAACCCAGTGTCACTCGTGCCAGACCGAAACCCGCGGAGGTTCTGAGCGGTTTGATCACGCCGTGGAATCATGGGAACATTTCCTGATATTGTGTCACGGCGCCAAAACCATGATGATCGATCACTTATCAATCAGCCGTAACATTATAACCACCTGACAAAAAGATACATGCACCGTGTCAGCCGACACCTTTCTATCAGAACCAGAACGATCTTCCGAACAGTAGCTGTCCTGGCCAGGCCATCGTCCTCACTTACATCAGGGAGCCTTGGGTGGTGCCTGTGACCCGGTCGTCTAACTGTCACAGTTTGACCCATGTCAAAGTTGCTCCAATCCGTATTGTTGCCCATTTTTTCCCTCTTCAAACGTCACGTGATTGAAGGGCTGTGAATGTCGAGAGACAACAAACGTCGTTGGGTCTCTCCTTGTTTTCCTGTTGGTTCAGTTCTTATTTTTAAATGTATTTAAACACTAACCTCTGATTGTTGTTCTTCCAGGTCGTCGACTATCTGACCCAGTATTCCGGCATCAAACCAGGAGACCTGGACGCCAAGATATCCTCAAAGCATTTAACCACACTCAAGTCCACTTACTTGAAGCTGCGCTTCCTCATCGACACAGGAGTTCGCTTCGTTGGTCACGGTCTGCAGAAGGACTTCCGGGTCATCAATTTATTGGTACGTCTGGGTTTGTTTTTGAGTTTGTAGTGCTAAAAGTCTGAGTATTATTTTTCTCTGTGAGCAAAGGTGACTTAAAATCTCTTTTATTGTTTTTAAGGTTCTGAAAGACCAAGTCGTGGACACGGTCAACCTGTTCCATTTACCCCGCAAGAGGATGATTTCTCTGCGGTTCCTGGCCTGGTACTTCCTGGGTAAGTTCAAACACTTCCTGTTCCACAAGATCCGTTATTCCGCCATCTCTGCTAACTGGTTCCTAATGAATTTCCGGTTATCCTGATTGTTCTTTTTTTTTTTGCCGCCACCAGACCTCAAAATCCAGGGGGAGACTCACGACAGCATAGAAGACGCCCGCACCGCCCTGCAGCTCTACAGGAAGCACCTGGAGCTGAGCAAAGGAGGCGGGAACGACGAAGTGAGGAAGGTCCTGAAGGGACTCTACGAGAAGGGCCGCCAGTTGGACTGGAAAGTCCCGGATTCCGACGCAGGAGACGGTCAAGGTAGCCCAAAAAGTACGACACAACATCGATACGTACGCCAACGTTAAAGAATAACGGCGAGTGTGAGGCGCAGAATCGGAGTTAAATGATTCTCTGTCCTCCCAACAGGCGCCGCCGTGTTTCCGTCCATGATGGGACTGTGAGTCACGTGACACATTCCCGCCGGAGAGGTGGGACCCATCGCTGCTAGCTGTCACCTTTTACTCTTATTTTTATTTAGTTTGTTTAACGACGGGCACTTCATTTCACACGTTGTTTTAAAACCATGTCAAATTTTTTACCTTGTTTAGCAAAAGAGAAGAAAAAAAAAGTGGATTTGTATTTTACAATTTTGGAGCCTTTTATTACAAATGTGGATGTAAATAAACAAACTTACAAGCTCCTGAAGACGTATTGTGTTTTCTATTTTCATAATCCACTGACAGTTGAAGACAATTACATTGATTATGTTGTTACCGTGGTTACCGGTTTCTGTTGGAAACAGAAAAATGGAGGAACAAGGGCAAAAAAAGTTTTAATTATGCAAAATGATCAATCCTTTTTTTTATTCCCTGACAGTTATTGGTGCATTTTATAGTTCAAAAAGGGTCAAAGGGGTCTGATGGAGTGATTCAGGGACATTTCATAAACCAATGGTGCTTCAAGATTTACGTTCAGTATGAAATGGGCATTTAAATGTTAGTAAACATAAAATGAAGAAACTCCAAACACTCTAATAACTTCTAGTAATCTCAGAAAAATAATACATATTGGTGATTAAGAGTTGTTCTTGCCTTTGACTTTTATACACGTGGTTTCTATGATGTCACATTGTGGTTTTTAAGTTTTAGACGTCTGATGGAGGAAAGAAAATGCAACAAAATATAAAAACAATTGGAGGATTTACATCCTGCAGTTAAAAAACATTTGGGATATTAGTTTTTCCTTGTTCCTGTTTCTTTTAATATTTAATTTTTCTAAAGCAGGAACGGGTGCAGGATTTGTACTTACTATTTATATTGCTTTTACAGTTACTTAAATCAAATCGGTGTCACTGAGGAGAGAGAGCAGCAGATGGACGAGGTCCCAAACCCTCAGCGTGAGAATTCATTTTACAGTTTCTGTCGGCGTGAAGGTTTCCTCCGCTGGCCGTGAAGTTACCGCCACAAACACGTCACCTTTCATTTGTTCTAGTTTGTCCTGATGACTGAATTTATCTTATTCATCTACGTGCAGCGACCTGGGACCGTCTGAAGGGTTCTGCAGGTTTAAGACGCCTCCAGTCGGGGAACTTGGGTTTCCCAGAATCCCCTCTGCTCCAGCTCACGTGAATGTAAACATAAACAAACATACACAGTCAGTATTGCAAACTGTTTATTCGTAGTAAATGAAAAGTGTGCAATTCAGTGAGTTGGGGGGGAGAGAGAGAGAGTGGGGAGGGGGCGTCAAGGGGGACGGCGGATGTCTTTGGTCCGTATTTTGGTGGAGGGGGTCGTCGATGGGTCGGCCGGAGACGAGAAAAAGGCACTTGAGTTTACGGTTGTCTCAGATGATCTACTGGAAGAATGAAGGAACTAGATAAAAGAACCTCATCATGACTAATATGAATATCACATACAAAATGCCCCATGTGAGCACAAAATTATAGAGCTACATATACAGTATGTATAATACAGGAAGGAGTCAAAGGTGAGAGAGGAGGAGGAGGAGG
Source organism: Lophius piscatorius (assembly GCA_009660295.1). Taxonomy (NCBI): domain Eukaryota; kingdom Metazoa; phylum Chordata; class Actinopteri; order Lophiiformes; family Lophiidae; genus Lophius; species Lophius piscatorius. The sequence goes on from VRLP01008779.1 coordinate 13,466, forward strand.
AGGAGGAAGAAAAGGGGAAGTTGTTGATTCATCTCCTTTGGGATTCTTAACAGGCAAGAGGAAAGGAATAATAAAAAAGCAGCGACTTTGATTGGACAGAACTAAATCATCTCTTCGGCCGGAACCCTAATATTCCTGCGGTTGGGAACGTGAAACGAAAGAGTTTGAAACCGGAACCGATCTCGGGTCGGGGAACCGTCTTTTTGGACACACAGCGGCTCTGACACAGGAGGTGCGCTGGAATGAAGAGACGCTTCGGATCATCCGTCCTGCAGCTTCCATCCATTAAAACACAAAACATAAACTGAGCAGGTGGAACTCAGGCCAAAGTCATAAAGTCTGTCAGTCCAAATCTTTACGACCACCTCAGACGGCGCTCAGAGGAGTAGTGTGACTTTTTTTAGGAGGCGTTTCTTACTGAGGAGCAGCCGGTCGGCTTAAATCAGCTCAGAGCGACGGCTGGAGACTCCTGGACCAGCAGCTCCGTAACCAACACGCTCCATCTTTCTTTGTTTGGCTGTGGTGGTTGCCGGGCGACAGCCGGAGGGCCAACAAACAGAGTCCAGGAAGTTATTGATCACAGCCAAACAAACCGTCACACCACCTCCTGTAAACATCCAGTTGTGGTTTTTCCCAAACCAGAAGTGTTTTAAGGAGCGGGGAGACGAGCAGCTGGTGCGTGGGTCTGGAGTTCCACCGGGACGGAACCGGGTGGGTTCTGCCTGATCCCCGGCGGGGGAGACGCTTCCACACTAAACCTCAAGAAGAGACTGCTCTTTGATGACGGCGGGGGGGTTGCCAAGACAACCATTTAATCTTCATCTTTTAAGACTTTGCTGCGAAAAGAAGAAAAGAAGACTACGAGGCTACAACCTTTTTTTTTTTTTTTATAGTTCTGAGTTCATTCTTTGAATCCAGACTTAAAAGTTGTTCAAAGTCTTAATGACTTACGACTTCAAGTCATAATTCTGACTTTGTTTTCAGTTTAATCATAAAACTTAAGTCAGGGAAGAGGATAGTCTTCTGACTTAAAACTTACCTACTTCATCATTATGGTCTGGCTTCTACTGGAGACTAAAAGTCGAATTTGGACTTTAAGCCGGTAATTAACCTTTAAAGCAGAAAATAGAGAAAAAAAACTTAACGCTGCTCGAACGGAAGACGACATATGACGACATATAGACGCAGCAGAAGTAATGATGTAACCGGCGGTTTCTCAGCTACACAAACTCCGTACGGAACTACAAGATCAGAGCGGAGGAGTCGCCCGAGGGTCCTGGCCCTTAAAACAACAAAAAAAGAAGCCCGGAGTCAGAAAACAGCGTGAAGACAGGCGGCGTGGAGATCAGCTGTTTGCTCTCAGAGTACGGACACGACGACGGGGCTTCAACCCACGACAACCGGCGGCTCTGAAGGATCCACCTGTCAGCTGCAATGATAAAAAAAAAAGCGTAGCCTCCTAACGCATTCATCGGGTCGATCGTTTTAACTTCCACAGATGAGAGAGTAAGAAACAAAAAAGGGGGAAGATCTCGCATCCGACTCTCCTCCGGAACAATCTGGTGAGGGAGCCGCCGTGGCGAAGACGTTTTCCCTTCCTGGAAGGCAAATGTGACGCGTCTCTTTGACTGAAGGCGAGGACGTGGATGATGCGGCGTTCATGCGCACTGAGCAACGGAGCGAAGAGTAGGCGGTGCCTGAAGAAGGAGCGAGAAGCTTCTCCCCCTCACCTCCTCTGGGTGGGGGTATGACGGCGAGCGAGCTGAGAGCGGCGAGCAGACGACCCTTCTGACAAGGAATGCGTCGGATGAGATGGATGTCGGATTCGGCTCCGACACCCCCTCGGTAAATATGGGGCCTACTTAGCTTAGCATAAAGAC
>VRLP01008780.1:0-15341 GCA_009660295.1 Lophius piscatorius
TGAGACACGAGGTGAGACACGAGGTGAGACACGAGATGAGACACGACGTGAGACACGAGGTGTGACACGACGTGAGACACGAGGTGAGACAGGAGGTGAGACATGAGGTGAGACACGAGATGAGACACGACGTGAGACACGAGGTGAGACACGAGGTGAGACACAAGATGAGACACGACGTGAGACACGAGGTGAGACAGGAGGTGAGACAGGAGGTGAGACACGAGATGAGACACGAGGTGAGACACGAGGTGAGACACGAGATGAGACACGACGTGAGACACGAGGTGTGACACGACGTGAGACACGAGGTGAGACAGGAGGTGAGACACGAGGTGAGACACGAGATGTGACACGACGTGAGACACGAGGTGAGACAGGAGGTGAGACACGAGATGAGACACGAACGCTGTTGAAAGACAGAAACCCACCAGTGACATCATCACCCACGGAAAACCATCAATGAATCCAGAACCAGCAGAACCGTTAGGGAAGTGACCAGTCCACATTAAAAAGCCGACCCAGACCCTCGTTCAAACACACACAGGGACACACACCTGCAGGTAAACCTTAACGTGTCCCTTTCTACCGAACCAACTCTGGGTCAGAACCTGCTTGAAGGAACAACATGTGGGATTCATTACAGAGGTCCGGTTCGCTGGTGGTGTCAGCTGTTCTTGGATGGCCTGGTTCTACTGATCAGTCAACATCATGAGGAACCCAATCCCCAGAGAACACCTCCACCTACAGTCTCTGACTCACTCCACCTCCACCTACAGTCTCTGACTCACTCCACCTCCACTCTCTGACTCACTCCACCTCCTCCATCAGTCTCTGACTCACTCCACCTCCACCATCAGTCTCTGACTCACTCCACCATCAGTCTCTGACTCACTCCACCTCCTCCATCAGTCTCTGACTCACTCAACCATCAGTCTCTGACTCACTCCACCTCCATCAGTCTCTGACTCACTCCACCTCCACCATCAGTCTCTGACTCACTCCACCTCCTCCATCAGTCTCTGACTCACTCCACCTCCACCATCAGTCTCTGACTCACTCCACCATCAGTCTCTGACTCACTCCACCTCCACCATCAGTCTCTGACTCACTCAACCTCCACCTACATTCTCTGACTCACTCTACCTTCACCATCAGTCTCTGACTCACTCCACCTTCACCATCAGTCTCTGACTCACTCCACCTCCACCTACAGTCTCCCACTCACTCCACCTCCACCATGAGTCTCTGACTCACTCCACCTACAGTCTCTGACTCACTCCACCTCCACCATCAGTCTCTGGCACACTCCACCTCCACCTTTTGCTGTATTTTCATGTGAGAAGATGTCGAGACCTTTGATGGAACGAGCTTCTCCCACAGGAGGGTTCAGACTGACTCCACCCTCAGAATCTACAGGACTCCTTTCAACTTGTCATCCTGGAGTTCTAACCGACCGGAGGGGGTCAGAAGAAGTCAGAGGTCCAGTTGCTTCTGACTGTGGATCCACCCTGACCTGGATCAGTGTGGATCCACACAAACATCAGGTGGTTGTCATCCTCTTACTAGGGATCTCCTTACATTCCACAGAGACCCAGGGATGGGTGTGGATCCAGACCTGAAACACTAAACCTTCTCACACTTCCTGTTCCTCTGCATTAACATCACAAAGGTAGAGGGAGCTGACCAGAGACGCCCACACTACCCCACTGAACCACACCCTGGTTCCAGGTTCTGAGTGTGAAACCAGGTCGTTGATCTCCATAAATCTGGGCCCAGAATCTCACAGTAAATCCAGGAAAACCCTGGAATAATATCCTGGAGATGAAACGACAGAGAAAAACTCACCGGCGAGTCTCCTGAGAGGTTCTGCTCATGCAGGCTCCTCAGGTCGTTTGGATCTGGATGGAAAAGAACAATGAGGTTAAGATGAAGCCCCACAGCATGAAGACCAACACCAACAGAAGATCCGCCCAGCCTGACTCACGCTCAATCAGGAAGAGGAAACAGACCACGCCCATGGAGGCCATGATGAGTCCTGGTACGATGAAGGACAGACCCCAGTTGGTGGAGACCCAGTAACCTGCGATCAGAGAACCCAGGATGTTCCCCACTGAGGTGTGGGAGTTCCACAGGCCCATGATGAGACCACGCCTGGCAGGAGGACAGGTCAGAGCGGTGGTCAGAGAGAACATTCCTAACGTCTGAAATAATATTCAACCAGATGTCAGAGACGCCAAATCTCCGGCGAGGATCTCCATGGTGTCAAAGCACGCCACATGATGGCCTGACCCTCATCATGGGACTCCTGAACGCTGGAGCCATCAGGAGATGGTGTACCCCTCCACCCTCCACCCAACCCCCGCCTGTAGTAAACAACAGAAGTCACGTCAGGAGCTCCAGAGGAGGCTCCCATGGAACCTGGACCAGACCTTACCTTCCTTTTCCAAACCAGTTTCCGATGCAGGTGACGACACTGGGCCAGCCGGTGGTCTGGATTAATCCGTTCGCCACCTGAAACCAGATCAGAGATCATTTGACAGCCCATAATACTAATTAAACCAGGTCCTGAGATGACTGCTCATGTGATCTGAGGGGAGAGAACCTGGAGGTCCATCAGTGAAGAACCTCCATCATCTCCATGTCAGAAGCAACATGGACGGCCCTGACATCCCATCCCCTCTAGAAGAAACCACGTTCAGGGTGTTCCCACTCAGCTGAGGTAGTAACGGAACTGAACCCACGACTGTGGGAAGGAGACCACCTTCAACCAAGAGCAGCGATCTGCTGAGGGCCCAGGAGGCAGACTGAGCTCCAGAATCTTCATAGGTCCAATCAGAGGAGAGATCCGCCACCAGAACCCCGGAGAAGACCTAACGGTGAAGGACCATGAGTAGACCTCCTCGTAAAGGACAGTAAATTAAAAGTCAAGACTGGACCTTGAAGTCAACAGAACCTCCTGATGCTGGAGATGAGATGTTCTGCCTGACGGTGTTTTAATGAAAGACTTTAACGGTAATTATCGATTGTGACGTTATTGTGTGGTTCTGTTACTTTATCAGAAGTTCTCACTGAGGCGTTCTGGTCTCGAGAGGATTGGACCTCAAAAGTTCTGTTGTTTACAGTTGTTGTCGTTGTTGTTGTTGCCATGATGATGTTTGTTCTACTGTTGTTTTTACAGCATCATGAGAGGAGGCTCCTCCTCTTCTCATGTTCTAACCGATGAATGTTTTTAAAGCTCCATTCAGGCTTCAGTGGTTCTGACCCGCTCAAACAGTTCCAACATCAACAGGAGAAAGATAAGTGCAGTGAAACATTAAAGGTTTTGTTCTCATTCATTACCTTCTGTTTTCGTTGGCGTGTTAGAAACTCTCCTGGACTCTGGTTCTGGTTCTGGACGCTTCTATGTTATTCATTCATCGTAACAAACTCACAGAACTTATTCATATCTCCCCCCTGCTCCAGTCCCTCTCTGACCTCTGACCCCGCCTCAGCAGGCTTCCAGGAGCTCCCAGCCTCCACTGGGCTCCTCATGGAGACTCACCTGGACACACAGGTAGAAGGTCAGGCTGTGGATGTTGTAGACGTAACCCAGTCCAAACAGGCAGGTGAAGAAGCCGCTGGCAAGCATCCCTGCTGTGAGGAAGAGTCGGATGGGCAGGCGCTCTCCCATGATGCCGCTGCAAAAGCCCACAGTGATGACATCACTTAAACCGCAACAACAACCTGCTGAACATCTAGATGCACCTCGAGCTTCGGTTCTTCACCTCCACTGAGGAGATGATGTGTGCGTTCTGATATGAAAAGAGTGCCGTCATCTCCTCAGTGTAGCCTTCAGAAGGTCCAACCTCCCCCTCATTATCAGGGAAGTTTACTCTAAGTTAGAGGAACCGACCCTCAGCGGAGGCTTCTTCACACAGCATGAAGAGCTGAAGGTCAGAGGTGACCTCTCTCCAACATATAAGCCCACGCCTACGTTTCTCCACCTGAGACGGGGTGTTCAATGCACTCAGAGAGTCCAGGCATGAGGCCCAGAAGGTCAGGAGATCATGAGTTGGGATGATTATCTCCTGACCTGCAACCTAACATCCAACCACAACATCTCTTCCTCTGCTCCCTCTTCCTCCCTCCATCTTACCTGAAGAACATCCCCACAGCGTAGGCACAGAGGAAGGAGTAGTCCATGGCTCCCAGCAGCTGTTTGTAGTTCTTCTTGTCTGATCATAGAGAGGTCAGAGGTCGCTCATTGTGAGGTTCAGGATCAGGACCATGACTGAGTTCTCTGAAGCAGATACCCACCAAAAGGCTTCCAGCTGCAGTCCATATCTGTGTGGAGATGCTGGGCCAGGAAGTTCTGCTGGCTGCTGCTAGTGGACGCCATCATGATGGTCAGTTCACTGACCGCGGAGCAGTTCTTATGGAGCTCGCTCTGTCAACAGGAACCAGCAGAGACAGGAGACAGGAGACAGGAGACAGGGGACAGGGGACAGGAGACACAGACGATCAGACAGAGATCTTCTCCTCATTCTCCATGATGTCCACTGATGACATCATCATTATTGACATTATTACTATAGACCTCGGAAGACCTCTTTCGTCTGCCGAGGTCTATTCTCTTACTTTAAATCTGGAGTAACGTGTGGAATCTTACTGTGCACGAGGACACGGATGTGCACGAGGACACGGATGTGCACGAGGACACGGATGTGCACGAGGACGCGGATGTGCACAAGGCCATAGATGTGCACGAGGAGGCGGATGTGCACAAGGCCATAGATGTGCACGAGGACGCGGATGTGCACGAGGACACGGATGTGCACGAGGCCATAGATGTGCACGAGGACGCGGATGTGCACGAGAACGCGGATGTGCACGAGGACGCGGATGTGCACGAGGACGCGGATGTGCACGAGGACGCGGATGTGTACGAGGACGCGGATGTGCACGAGGACGCGGATGTGCACGAGGATGTGGAAGGAGGAGTGGTGGTTACCTTGACGATGCTGATGGGTTTCCTGGTGAGGTGGAAGCAGGTGTAGAGCAGGAAGGTGAGAATGAAGGTGAATGCCTTGTACCTGCAGAGAGGAACCACAGGAGGGCAGCACTGAGACCTGAGCCATAACATTACTACCAGCTACCGGTTCTTTCTTAGACATGACTCTACGGTCGTCAGAGATCAGGTCTGAGGTCTGAGGTGTGTGACTGACGTTACTGACTCTCTTGTGCAACAGGCAAAGATAAAGAGGAGCTGCTACCGGCAGTAGGAGGAGCCGACGCCACCTGTCCCTGATTACAACACCGAGATTGCTGGGAAATATGGAGACATACAAAGAATCGGTGTGGCTGACCCGACTCTGACCCTATAAATCAGTGTTAATCAGATATCCTGACTCTAGTCTTTTCCAGAAGAGTCCAGGGCAGGTCCCTTAGAAGATTATGGCTCTGAAGCATGTCGGGGAAAGTCCAGATAGATCTTACTCTTCAGTAGAAGGTGCAGGAGTCACGCTTGTTCAAGCACTCCCTAGATCTGATTCTATCCAGAACAGCTAACCATAGCAACCAGGTAATATATCCCACCCACTGACTGTAACCATGGTAACCAGGTAATATATCCCACCCACTGACTGTAACCACAGTAACCAGGTAATATATCCCATCCACTGACTGTAACCACAGTAACCAGGTAATATATCCCATCCACTGAGTGTAACCACGGTAACCAGGTAATATATCCCACCCACTGACTGTAACCATAGTAACCAGGTAATATATCCCACCCACTGACTGTAACCACAGTAACCAGGTAATATATCCCACCCACTGACTGTAACCATAGTAACCAGGTAATATATCCCACCCACTGACTGTAACCATAGTAACCAGGTAATATATCCCATCCACTGACTGTAACCATTGTAACCAGGTAATATATCCCACCCACTGACTGTAACCACAGTAACCAGGTAATATATCCCACCCACTGACTGTAACCATGGTAACCAGGTAATATATCCCACCCACTGACTGTAACCATAGTAACCAGGTAATATGTCGACCCACTCATTCTTCTATCTGAAGGTTTGCTTTTTTAAGAACAGGCCAAACGAGTGAGTGGTGAGGAGAAGGTGAGGCGTGGTCACCTTCTGCAGAATGCAGAACTTCTGGTATTCTTGAGAGACTCACCACTGGTTCCGCTCAAAGGAGGCCAGCAGGCGGATCCCAGGTGGGACAGCAGCCATGTCAGGAGAAGAAGGAGTTGCTGGTCTGTGGAAGAGCTGAGAAGGCTTATGGAGGACATGCAGATGTGGTGATGCTGCCTCGGATCATCTTAGCGTCACAGAAAGTTGGTGTGAGATGGAGATACATTTCAGAGAGAGCAGGATGGAGAAACCTGAGGGAGGAGAAGAAAGAGAGATTTATTCAAATAGAACCGTTGTTCCCGTCAAGGTTCTGAAACTGAAGAAGGTGGAGACTGATGCCCCACAGATCACAGACGAAACCATGTTCAGATAATGACCATCACTCCTCAAAGACTGCTGGAGAAGCGCTCAGAGGTTTGAGCATGAAAGCTTCTTCAGGTTCTTGTGGATTGACTCCGCCTCCTTCGATAAACCTGTCACGAATGAGTCCGACATCAAAATCATCCATTCTCTGAGCTTCAGTCCGAGGTTCTTCTGTGGGCAGACTGGAGGTCTTCTGTCTTTGGATCATATAAAAGACAGACGGAACCAGAACACCATGTTTGTTCCAAGTTTACATTCTGAACACTGAGTCCAGAAACATGAGGAGCCCACCACTGCGGGCGGGGGGGCTTTATTTACTGTACAGTAAATGCAGAGCCACTCACTGGACTCACAAAGACTCTCCTCAGTACCAGAACTCCTCCCAAAACCTCTAAAGTCACTGGTCTTCACAGAAGACAGAGGAGCTTCAGTCAGGAGACAAAGTCCATGAGACACCTCTACTTGTCTTCATACTTCAGGTCCAACATCTCCTGATCCAAGAAGTCTGTCTGGGTACTTTTACCTCGGACCTGGACAAATCCATTACACCTGAGTGTAAACCAGGATCTGGATCAAGTTATGGATCCAGGATACAGATTAGGATCTGGATCTGGAGGAAATGGAACTCATTTTCTTCAGGCACACTGTCAAGAATAATCTTCCTAAGTATCCTAACAGTACAGAACCAGTCCTGGACAAGTCTAGAAGAACCTAGTCTGGACCGGAAGGTAGCAGAAGCTAGATAACGTTCCAGACTATAATCAACTGTAGGGTTGGTGGGCTTTGGTGCTGGTATGAGCTCCTTTTCACATTTAAAGATCTACCTTGAATTCAAGATTCATCAAACTAAAGTCTAGATTTTTACCTTTGACCAAATTAAACCAGTCATGCTGTTCCAAGGCTGGTCTACAGCCGGTCTACAGCCAGTCTACCGTGGGTCTACAGCGGGTCTACAGCCAGTCTACAGCCGGTCTACAGTGAGTCTACAGCGGGTCTACAGCCAGTCTACAGCCGGTGTACAGCCAGTATACAGTGGGTCTACAGCGGGTCTACTGCCATTCTACAGCGGGTCTACAGTGAGTCTACAGCCGGTCTACCGTGGGTCTACAGCGGGTCTACAGCCGGTCTACCGTGGGTCTACAGCGGGTCTACAGCCGGTCTACAGCACCTGAACATCTGCTGCTCCACACGTCCACATGTTGGTCCACCTCCAGCGTCTACACGGGAAACTGTCCTACAATCACAACAACCTTAACAAATAAATCCTTAAATGAATTCACCGTTTTTGACCCTGAAGGATTCCTTCCAGAAAGAGTTTTTGCTCCATCTACTCCCGGAAAAGATTCAAGAAACGAGCCGGTAGATCCGGCTTCTCTGTTTCTTGAGGAGGAACCACGTGATTCAGACGTGGCTCCTTAAATCCTCCGTTATAATAAACTAAAGTATTTTATTCTGACCGGAAGTTGATGATTTTATTGACATTAAACGTTAGATTTTTTTCATCTCGGAAACAAAGAGACCTTCAGTCAGAGTCGAACCTTTGGACCCTCCTCACAGTAACGGCTCTTAAGTTAACCATCACGACTGGGTCTCTGGTCCGGATCCTAAACCGGGTACCCAGTCAGGACTAGAACCGCCATTATTCGGGTTTCTTGTCTTACCTCGGTCCGGGTTCTCGGTTTATTTGTGCTCTCCGTGGAGCGACATGTCCTCCACTTCCTCCTAGACTGTCACCTCTCTCTCCCTCACCCTCTCACACACACACGCTCTCACACACACACGCACACACGCGCAGCTGGGACCGGCTGTGACGCCCCTCCCCTCCGCTGTGCCTGACGTCATCCCTAGCTCTGGTTCTTGCTGCCAGTCACAGGTCCGATCTGTGACTGAAGACCAGGACCATTTGAGTCCTAGAGAACCGAACTGTCACCAGAGAAACGAACCAAACGAGATCAATAAAAGTTCAAAAATAGCAAAAGTCACGACTTCATTCTTCTAACACTTATTTAAATGTATTCCCCTCAGGAGTACATTTAAATAAGTGTTAAGCAAGTTAGCAAATACTCTTAAATATTCATTATGTCAATATGTGTTCTGTTACATTATTCCCAAGAAGAAGAGCAAATACAATCCTGTTAGTTGAGTGAAATCGTCCTTTACTCCGCCTCTAGTGCTGCTGTGGATCATATCATATCTAAATAACATTTATAACACATCTGTATGACGACATCTATCACATGATGGATGATGGTTGGATGATGGATGGATGAATGACGGTTGGATGATGGTTTGATGGATGAATGACGGTTGGATGATGGTTTGATGATGGATGAATGAATGACGGTTGGATGATGGATGAATGACGGTTGGATGATGGATGAATGACGGTTGGATGGATTGATGGATGATGGATGAATGACGGTTGGAGGATGGTTGGATGATTGATGGATGAATGATGGTTGGATGATGGTTTGATGGATGAATGACGGTTGGATGATGGATAGATGATGGTTGGATGATGGATGATGGTTGACTACTGATTGAGGAGAAGCACAACAGTCTTTGTTGATAGGATAAGATAAGATAAGATAAGATAAGATCTTTGTTTCTCTGTACAAATACGTTGAACACTGTATTTGTCATCATACCGTGTACAGTGGAAGGTCAGTCCTGGAAACACGTTTGTATACAGTAGAAGTATCTGTCAAACTGTCAGATCGTTCTTGAGATAAAACATTTCTTTTAGTTCAGAAACAGGAGGGAAATGATTTTCTCTAGTAAATGTATCACCTGTCTGTACAAAATAACAGAAACCTTCTCAAAATAATGGAAAACAGGAAAAACCTTCTGAATGATATTCTACTCAACGGAGGGAAACTGCCCCTATGCGGTAACAGGAAGAACTACAGGCCCGGTCGCGCTCGTGACGTCATCAGACCTCGCCGCTTAGAAGAAACGTGTGGAGGCGAAAGATCAACGTCTCCACGTGAATCGAACCGAAGATGGCGGCAGTCCCTGACCCGGAGGTCCAGTTCGCTCAGAGGCTCGCCTCGAACGAGAAACCTATCCGGACCCGGGCCCTAAAGAAACTTAGGAAATACATTAACCTCCGGTCCCAGAAATCCTCCGGTAAGCTACCGATAGCCTGTTAGCTCTCTAAGGGCTAACAGGCTTTAGGATTATTTAAACCTGACTTCAGACTTCTTCTTCGGTCTGCTCCCTTTAGGGGTCTCCACAGTGGAACATCTGTCTCCATCTCCCCCTGTCCTTTGCTCTGCCTCTGTCACACCAACCAACTGCATGTCCTCTCTCACAACATCCAGAGACCTCCTCTTTGGTTTTCTCCTTCTTCTCATTCCAGCAGCTCCATCTCCAGCCTCCTTCTACCAGTAGATCCACTATCCCTCCTCTTCACGGGTCAGAACCATCTCAATCTGTCCTCTCTGACTTTGTCTCCAGCACGTCTAACCTGGACTGTCCCTCTGATGTCTCCTTTCTACTCCTGTCCTTCCTCCTCACTCCCAGAGAACATCTGAACATCTTCAGTTCTGCCTCCTGTCTTCTGGTCAGAACCACCGTCTCTAAACCATCCAGCAGAACTTCTCTCACCTCCATCTTGGAAACCTTTACTTTCACTCCTGCTGCTCCTCTTCTGTCACAGATAACTCCTCATAGCTTCTCCACCCTGCCTGCACTCGCTTCTTCACCTCATCTCCAAACTCCCTGTTACTCTGAACAGTTGAGCCCAAGTCCTTAAACTCCTGCACCTCCTCCATCCTCATCTCCTCCTGCCTCCCTTTCATTCACACACGTGTTCTAACTCGCTGCCACTGACCTTCACTCCTCTTCTCTCCAGCGCAAACCACCTCTCCAGGTTCTCCTCCACCTGCTCCCGGCTCTCACTAATGATCATAATGTCCTCCCCCAACATCATAGTCAAAGGAGACTCCTGCTGACCTCCTCCGTCAGCCTGTCCATCACCATAGTAAACAAGAGTGCGCTCAGAGCCCATCCTTGGTGCAGTCCCACCTCCACCTCGAACCCATCCATCACTCCTACTGCTCACCTCCTTGCTGTCATGCTGCTCTCATACATATCCTGGACCCCTCGACATACTTCCTGTCCCTCCAGGCCTCCTCATGCAGTCCCACAATTGAATAGTCTAGTTAAAAACTCCACTGTCCTCTCTCCTCCATACCGCCACCTGTATGTCATCAGGACCAACCGCCTTTCCTCTCTTCATCCTCTACAATTTATTAAGTCCGACTTCAGACTGATAGGTTTAATGTCAGGATCTATTAAACTTGAATTTTGACTGATTTATTCAATTGTATCTTCTCCACAGGTGGATTCACAGCTGATGAGGTCCTCAAGCTGTGGAAGGGTCTGTTCTACTGTCTGTGGATGCAGGACAAACCTCTGCTCCAGGTTGGTGTTCCTCCTGCTCTTTGTTTGATACAGCGACTGGTGGGTCTGATGGACAACGTTCTGCTGGACTGTGGGAGAACGTTCTGCTGGACTGTGGGAGAACGTTCTGCTGGACTGTGGGAGAACGTTCTGCTGGACTGTGGGAGAACGTTCTGCTGGACTGTAGGAGAACGTTCCCCAGCCTCTCATATTTCATGCAGGTTTTTGTTTCTTCCTCAGGAGGAGCTGTCCCATCAGATCTCCAGCCTGATCCACAGCTTCCAGGATGTTGATGGACGTGAGTATGGTTTGGTGGTTTGTTGATGGGCTTGATTGTTGGGCTGATCCGGTTTTATGGGATCTGATCTGGGTTCATGGGATGTGATCCGGTACTGTTGCTCTTCCTGCAGAGATTATATACGTAAGGAGCTTCTTGCAAACCTTCAAGAGAGAGTGGACCGGTCTCGACAGGCTGAGGATGGACAAGTTCTTCCAGGTGAGATTGAAGAGACTCCTTCCTCCATTCTGAAGACCCTCTGATCCATTATAGAGACTGGTCAGATTCAGGTTCTGAAGAACATGGTAGTGTTCAGATAGGTCAGGTGAGTTGGTAGAACATGGAAATGGTCCGGTGGGATCAGGAGTCACATCTGTTTGAAATATTTGTCTAGAACTTAAAAGAGTCAAACATTCTTCTTCTTGTGTTCTTCTGGAGCAGCTGGTTCGCTTCATGTTCAGAAAGACCTTTGAGATGCTGCAGAGGAGAAGCTGGGACAGCAGGTACCGTTCAGAACCATCTCGTCTTTGCCGAGGTCCCTCACAGGATCCTAACTATCTGCCTCTTCTCCTCAGTGTGGTTTCCAGGTTTCTGGACCTTCTGACCGAGCAGCTCCTGCAGGGCAGCAGCGGAGCGCCGTGCGGCCTGCAGCTCCACATCCTCGACCTTTACCTGTCGGAGCTGGCGGCAGTGGGTTCAGCAGAGGTAGGTTTCCCAGATCTGAGTTCTGGAACCAGACGGAACCAGTCAGACTCTTAAACAGAAATAAAACTGGACTCATTATTATTTCTGGAGGATGGATATGGATCCACACCAACATCTAGGGGGTTCTTGTCTGACCCGCGCCCCACCTCTCCTCCCAAATCTGTGGTTTGAGTTCTGTTTTCTCGTCACATAGAAGAAATATCATGTGATCCAGGTCGGCTCTGGATCTAAGACTTCTGCTTATTGAGCTCAGTGAGATTCTAACGTTTCTAATCTGGACGAAATCCAAAACCAAATCCAGTGCTGCGGGAGTTGATTGGTCAGAGTGGTGGGCAAGGGCGGAGCCTAATGGCATGCTCAAGTTCACCTCATGTTGGAAGCTGGAAACATGTTCATCTAATGGTGGGAAGCCAAGACTGGGCTTAAAACTGGTTTAATTGGGCTGCCATGATGAACTACTGCTGTGTTTCTTCTCACAGCTGACCGCGGATCAGAACTTGATCTTCATCGAGCCATTCTGCAAGACAGCAGCCAAAACCAAGGAGTGAGTTCCCAGTAATGACGCTGTAGATATTTAAACGGCGCTGTAGATATTTAAACGAAGTTGTAAATGTGTAACGGCGCTGTAGTTATTTAGACGGCGCTGTAATTGTAACGACAGCATGGATGTTTTAACGATGTTGTCGACGTGTAACGGCGCTGTAGTTATTTAGACGGCGCTGTAATTGTAACGACAGCATGGATGTTTTAACGATGTTGTCGACGTGTAATGACGCTGTAGATATTTAAACGGTGCTGTAGATATTTAAACAGCTGTAAATGTGTAACGGCGCTGTAGTTATTTAAACGGCGCTGTAAATGTAACGACAGCATGGATGTTTTAACGATGTTGTCGACGTGTAACGGCGCTGTAGTTATTTAGACGGCGCTGTAATTGTAACGACAGCATGGATGTTTTAACGATTTTGTCGACGTGTAATGACGCTGTAGATATTTAAACAGCTGTAAATGTGTAACTGCGCTGTAGTTATTTAAACGGCGCTGTAAATGTGTAACGAAAGCATAGATGTTTTAACGATGTTGTCGACGTGTAACGACGCTGTAGATATTTAAACAGCGCTGTAGGTGCGTAACAACACTTTGCAGGCCACCACATACACGTTTAAAATCCAGCCTTTGCTGTTCCATTTCAGACATTCATGTTTTTCCAACTCTGAAGCAGCTCAGAGGTTCTGACTCATATCTTCTCCTTTTGTCGGTCTGCCTCTTCCGATGTTCTCCTCTCCAGTCGGACTCTTTTCTCAGCCATCTGCCGCAGCGTCTTCAGTGCTATTATTGAGCAGGCTCCATTCGCCATTGAAGATCTGATGAAGGAGGTGAAAGCAGCTGAGGCCTCGGACCCGGGGTCAGGACAGTCCTCGGACGATGAGGACAAAGAAACGGGAGAAAAGCGGAGCAACATCTGTGAGAAGAAGACTAACGGTAGGAAATCTGCTGAGGAAACATGTTTACTGCCTTAAAAGCTGATCATCAGGATAAAGGGTTGATGATGAATGAATTGATAATGAATAGAAGGTCTGTGATCAAAGTTTGTGCTTCCTTCTTTGTTTTCAGGTATTAAATCAAATGATGATGATGCTGATGAAGATGATGAAGAACTTCTTCATCTTGAAGACTCTGACACTGAGGCACCATGTGACGGTGACATGGAACCAGTTCTACAGGTGAAGAAGGATCTAGGACTGTGACTTGTCTATCTGTCTGTGTGAAGTGTCAGTTACCAGTCAGTAACCTGGTGAGTCAGTAACCTGGTGAGTCAGTAACCTGGTGAGTCAGTAACCTGGTGAGTCAGTAACCTGTGAGTCAGTAACCGGTGGGTCAGTAACCTGTGGGTCAGTAACCGGTGGGTCAGTAACCTGTGGGTCAGTAACCTGTGGGTCAGTAACCTGGTGGGTCAGTAATCTGGTGAGTCAGTAACCTGTGGGTCAGTAACCTGGTGAGTCAGTAACCTGGTGAGTCAGAAACCTGGTGAGTCAGTAACCTGTGAGTCAGAAACCTGGTGAGTCAGTAACCTGTGAGTCAGTAACCTGTGGGTCAGTAACCTGGTGAGTCAGTAACCTGTGAGTCAGTAACCTGTGGGTCAGTAACCTGTGAGTCAGTAACCTGGTGAGTCAGTAACCTGGTGAGTCAGTAACCTGGTGAGTCAGTAACCGGTGGATCAGTAACCGGTGGGTCAGTAACCTGTGAGTCAGTAACCTGTGAGTCAGTAACCTGTGAGTCAGTAACATGGTGAGTCAGTAACATGGTGAGTCAGTAACCTGGTGAGTCAGTAACCTGGTGAGTCAGTAACCTGTGGGTCAGTAACCTGTGAGTCAGTAACCTGTGAGTCAGTAACATGGTGAGTCAGTAACATGGTGAGTCAGTAACATGGTGAGTCAGTAACCTGGTGAGTCAGTAACCTGGTGAGTCAGTAACCTGTGAGTCAGTAACCTGTGAGTCAGTAACCTGGTGAGTCAGTAACCGGTGGGTCAGTAACCTGGTGGGTCAGTAACCTGTGAGTCAGTAACCTGTGAGTCAGTAACCTGTGAGTCAGTAACCTGGTGGGTCAGTAACCTGTGGGTCAGTAACCGGTGGGTCAGTAACCGGTGGGTCAGTAACCTGTGAGTCAGTAACCTGTGAGTCAGTAACCTGGTGAGTCAGTAACATGGTGAGTCAGTAACATGGTGAGTCAGTAACCGGTGGGTCAGTAACCGGTGGGTGAGTAACCTTTGAGTCAGTAACCTGGTGAGTCAGTAACCTGTGGGTCAGTAACCTGTGGGTCAGTAACCGGTGGGTCAGTAACCGGTGGGTCAGTAACCGGTGGGTCAGTAACCGGTGAGTCAGTAACCGGTGAGTCAGTAACCTGGTGAGTCAGTAACCTGTGGGTCAGTAACCTGTGGGTCAGTAACCTGGTTTGTCTTTAGTTAAAAGTCTTCAGTCCATCCATCAGTTTCACACTGACTCCTCAGAATGACCCAGTTGTGTTTCTAATGATTTGTTTGTTTGTTTGTTTGTGTGTTTTTAGTTTGACTATGCAGCTGTGGCGGAGAAGCTGTTTGCTTTATCCAGCAGGAGCGACATGCCGAGTTACAACCGTAAGGGACTGTACAAGATCATCAGAGTGTAAGTAGGGGTGTGTGTGTGTGCGTGTGTGTGTGTGTGTCCAGGATGAGCGACGCCCACATCACCTGTCTGTCCTCCTCATCCCTCAAGATCCCGCCTTCTTGAACCCCTCCACTCAGTTAGCCTCCTGATGATTGATGGAGGTTAGCATTCAGTTAGCCTCCTGATGATTAATGGAGGTTAGCATTCAGTTAGCCTCCTGATGATTAATGGAGGTTAGCATTCAGTTAGCCTCCTGATGATTGATGGAGGTTAGCATTCAGTTAGCCTCCTGATGATTGATGGAG
>VRLP01008781.1:0-15335 GCA_009660295.1 Lophius piscatorius
TCATCCTTCAACCATATTTCCTAAATCCTTCATCCTTCCCCCATCCTTCATCCTTCCTTCATCCTTCCCACATCCTTCATCCTTCCTACATCCTTCATCCTTCCTACATCCTTCCTTCATCCTTCCTACATCCTTCCTCCTCCCTACGTCGTACATCCTTCCAACCATCCTTCATCCTTCCTACATCCTACATCCTTCCTACATCCTTCATCCTACATCTTACATCCTACATCCTACATCCTTCCTACATCCTTCATCCTTCCTACATCCTACATCCTTTCTTCATCCTTCATCCTTCCAACCACATTTCCTACATCCTTCATCCTTCTCACATCCTTCATCCTTCCAGCCATCCTTCCTACATCCTTCATCCTTCCTATAGCCATCCTACATCCTTCACCCTTCCAACCATATTTCCTACATCTTTCATCCTTCCAACCATATTTCCTACATCCTTCATCCTTCCAGCCATCCATCTTATATCTTTCACTCGTCCAACCATCTGAGGCTGATGATGAGAGACTGAGACACAGAACATGTTATGACATTTCCTCTCTTGATGATGAGGATGATGATGTTGATGATGATGATGATGTAGTGGAAGGAGTGGTTAGAGTAGTGGGCTCAAAGTCATAATGATAATAATGAGACCTTTAATTAATCACATTCAGTGACACACAGTACACCATAAAGAAACGACATCTGACCCATCCCCGTGGAGCAGTGGGCGGAGCCTTTGAAGTACCTGGGGAACTTATTGGGTTCAGGCTCTTTCTCAAGGACCTCACTCTGATGTCAGACCCACTGACTCAGCTGCAGAGATGCGATCGGGTCATGATGTGAGACAAATGGGTAAAAAGTTCTGGTCGTTTTTCAGGTCGTCTGTGCGCTGGTGCGGTCCGGCCCATCTCACCAGCTCTCTGCCGCTCTGTGGAGAGGAAGTGCGTCTGTGGAGAGGAAGCAGAGGACCCTACCGCTTCTGCTTTTCACACCACAACATCCTGACAAATGTTCAGCGTTCTATTAGTCAGCTGGTTCTGGTTGGTGAGTTCTGATTATTCCGGCTTGACGCCACATGCCTGTTTTAAGCATGTTCCTATTTTCTGTGGGTTCACTTATATCTGATTGTTGCAGGTTGACTTTAACCATGGAGAGTTTCATTCTCATTATTCTGCTCACGGCTGCAGGTAACTAAACAAATGATCTCAGCGGGTTTCTGGAGAACCAGACCATTTTAATTCTGTTTGTCTGCTTCTTTTTGCCCAAAGGTGTCCGGAGTGCAGACTGGGGCGTGACCATGACCCATCGGTGTGCTATAAGAAAGATGTCAGTGGTCATAAAGTGTCAGTATGACAGTCGTTGGGTCTCGTCAGTCGAGTGGTACAGATTAAATTTTTCATCTGGGTTGTGGGGTCTAGTCCCACTGTTAAACATAACCTCTCTTGCTAACCGCCATGAATATGTGGGCGACTACTCGAGTGACTGCAGCCTGAAGATCAATGATGTTCAGTTCTCTGACGAGGGACGATACTGTGTCAGGTTCTGGAATTGGTTGGGCGTTTACTCGCGCGAGTCTTACTCCTACCTGTCCGTTAAAGGTGACAGTAGACTCCTAGAAACCAGAAAACAATCTGAGGAATTAAATATCTTCCTTTCAAATCAATCATCCGATTTTCTTTCCGTGGATTAGAGTTGAAAATGGAGGTGAAGCCGAGCGTTGTGGCCGAGGAAGGAGCTGTCCATCTCAGCTGCGTCTCCGAGTGTCCCTCACCTGTGGACATAGGCTTGTTCAGAGACGGACAACCCGTCCTGAATCCAGACTTCCTGGCCAGGAAGGAGGATGCCGGGAGGTACTACTGCGCCCTCCTGGGCCAGAAGGCAGTCCGATCAGCTGCCATGGATCTGGAGGTTCACTGTGAGTATTCTATTACATATTTTCCCGCCTTTCACCTTCATTCTGGAATCATCGTCGCCGCCGCCGCCGCCACCGCCGCCGCAGATCCTCTGTTTAAACGCGATAATTCAAAAAACGACTCACGGATCAGTAATTGAATACCCACATAGACCTTAGTGAGAGAAAGAACTGGATTGATTTTGGCAAAAGTCGATTGTATATTTCCAGCAGTAGGAGGAGCTTCATCTCCAAAACTTTTTGGCCATAATTTCTCAGCTATTGATCCGATTTTGTCAAAATTTGGTGCAGATGAATGGACTGGAGGAGATTTATCTTGTAAATATCTTATTTTACTCGCCAGGGGAGTTTTTATTTCATCTAATAACCCTGTGGAAATAACTACACATTTTATCTGAGGAGTTCAATCAGGGGGGTTGCTGGTACAACGCAGGGCATGGGGGGCTTTTGGGGGATAAACCTCTAGTTTTAATTTGTGGATGCGATTTATCTATGAAGGGAGAATGACATTCCTCAGAGTTGGTCTGGAATAGAATTATCATTGGATCTCGACATGAAACAATATTTCATTTAGTCTTTTATACAAAAACTTTATCGTCACCAAAGTGGAAATATGAATTTAGTTTCTCCATAAACGCATGTTGTAAAAACAACAACACAATAAAATAGAGCGTACCACGTCCCCGTACAACAGATCTATCTACCAGCAGACTCGGAGCTCCTCCCTGGGGGTCAGAGTTCAACTTCACTCATCAGTGGACGATAGGGGTCACTAATGTTCCAGCCTCACATGTCAGGAGTTCACCAGACGTTCCTGAGCTGCTGCTGGGTTCCCTCTGACCCTGGAGGCCAGGTTCACCATCTTCTGCAGCTTATTTCTCCTCTCAGAGGTCACATGACCAGATTTGGAAATACAAGGTTTTCTCAAAGCTAAAACACGTCTTCCGGAACCTTCG
Source organism: Lophius piscatorius (assembly GCA_009660295.1). Classification (NCBI taxonomy): domain Eukaryota; kingdom Metazoa; phylum Chordata; class Actinopteri; order Lophiiformes; family Lophiidae; genus Lophius; species Lophius piscatorius. The sequence continues at coordinate 2,869 of VRLP01008781.1, forward strand.
GGCTCGGGTGGGGTGACCCAGAGCGGATACAGCCTGTACAAAGACGGACGGCTTCTCCACTCAGGACAGAAGCACACCATCTCTGACGTGGAGACCTCCCACAGTGCAGCTTACTCCTGCCAGGCCTGGAACAACATCAGCAGGAGAGGCGAGGAGTTCTTCAGCTCACCTGAGGTCCACCTAGATGTCCAGTGTACGTCTGCTCACACTTCTTCTTCTGCTTCTTGGATCATTCGGACCTCGTCAAATAAATCACGTGTGCTCACATCGGGCCGGACTTTAACGACGTTTGGAAATTTTTCACTTTCTTTTCTGCGTTGGCTTGAGTTGGAATTATAATTGAAAATAATTCCTTCTCAACCTCACAAGGCCAAAGAAAGATGCCCAAATCATTTATATCCAAACCACACGGTCATTTCCTGGTCCAACTCCCATCATCCCTTCAGGTTCTGTGGACCTTCATCCAGTAGTCTTCATATGAGACTTCTAGAACTCCACAAACGTGTGATGATGAAGGCTCCTCAGTAGTCTTCTCCACCATCAGTCACCTCTACTCTTAAAAAGGAGACCCGTGAGGAGGGTTCTGGCCCCACCTGTCAGAACCTCAAACAACAAAACAACACTTTATGTTTCTACTGAAGCTCTAGTTCATTGAATGAAAGGAAAAAGGGAGAAAGTCAACAAATAAAGGTAAATAATATCAATCTTCTTCTTTCCCTTGTCATCGCTGGACCCCCCAGGGAAGCCCCCTGGGCTGGACCCAGAACTCAAGCAGACTTTCTCTATCTGAACAATGAGGACAGAAACATGGAGGCAGGTTTTTCTCTTCTCAGTCCTTCTGTGGTTGTCCTTTTCTCCAGACCTTCCCGTCAACATTTCCATTTCCGCGGACCCCCAGCAGTTTGTCGGGGGCAGCAGTGTGACTCTGACCTGCATCAGCGCCTCCAACCCCCCCGCAGACATCTACACCTGGTTCATGAGACCCGTCTCCACCAGCTCCATGCTTCACCTGGGCTCAGGACGGGTTCTGTTCATTCCCTCTGTGAACGAGTCCCACGTCGGATTCTACGTCTGCCGGGCCAGAAACCCAATAGGGGAAACCAACTCCACCGAGATGCTGCTGTCCCTGATGGAGAAGGGACACGGTGCGTCATCTCGATGTCCAGACATCATCTCGTCTCATCTCATATCATCTAATCTCATTCTACAAACAGAAACGACGAACTCGGTCGTTCCTGCGTCTGTTGTTCTGACCCGACAGTAATCTGATGGTTTCTCCTCAGGCAGCTCCTCCCTCGCCATCACAGCTGGAGTCGGAGTCCTGCTGTTGGTTTGCCTCGTCATCGGCCTCCTGGTCTGGTGAGTGGATGACTGATGAAGACGTCGTGACTCAGAATGACATTTTTCCTGCCTGTGTCTTAAAGAAATGATCAGGAGCGTTTTTCCCCGTCATTGAGTAAAAATTATTAATCATTATCGTTATTATAATTATTATCATTATTATCATTATTATCATTATTATCATTATTATCATTATCAGTATTATTATTATCTGTATTATGATAATAATAATAATAATTATTATTATTATCATTATTATCATTATTATTATTATTATTATTATTATTATCATTATCGTTATTATAATAATTATCATTATTTTCATTATTATCATTATTATCATTATTATCATTATTATTATTATTATTATCATTATTATTATTATTATTATTATTATCAGTATTATTATTATTATTATTATTGTCAGTATTATTATTATTATTATTATTATTATTATTATCATTATCGTTATTATTATCAGTATTCTTATCATTATTATCATTATTATCATTATTATCATTATTATTATCAGTATTATTATCATTATTATCATTATTATCATTATTATCATTTTTATTATCAGTATTATTATTATTATTATTATCAGTATTATCAGTATCATTATTATTATTATTATTATTATTATTATTATCATTATTATCATTATTAGTAATATCATTATTATTATTATTATTATTATCATTATCATTATTATTATCATTATTATTATTATTATCATTATTATCATTATTATCATTATCATTATCATTATTATTATCATTATTATTATTATTATCATTATTATCATTATTATTATTATCATTATTATTATCATTATAATTATTATTATCAGTATTATTATTATTATCAGTATTATCAGTATAATTATCATTATTATTATTATTATTATTATCATTATTATCTGTATTATCATTATTATTATTATCATTATTATTATTATTATTATTATTATTATTATTATCAGTATTATTATAATTATTATTATCAGTATTATTAATATTATTATTATTGGTATTATCAGTATCATTATCATTATTATTATTATTGCTATTATTATCAGTATTATTATTATCAGTATTATTATTATCAGTATTATTGTTATTATTATCATTATTATTATTATTATTATTATTATCAGTATTATTGTTATTATTATTATTATCATCACATTTAATACAATTTAGAAATGAATAATTATACTTAATACTTCAGAGTATGAATGTTGAACTCCCCACTTTTAAAAACTTTATAATGAAGTTATTAGCTAGGTTGTAAACACCTTATAACTCCTCACAAACATTTAGAACAACTCATGAATGTTTCAGAAATCAATACAGACTTTTATTATTATAACTAAGTATTTGGTGACTGTCGTCTGATTCATGTAATGAGTTATAAAGTGTTCACAACCTTCTTATTAAACTAGTAATAACCCATTCATGAGTGGAGTCTTATTGTAAAGTGATATATATATATATATATATATATATATATATATATATATATATATATATATAAATCAGAGTTTTAGTACATTCATATATATTCATACTAACACAGAGAACTTTGTTTTTCTGTGTTAGTATGAATATATAGTAGTTGGACTTTGTTTTCTGCAGCTGAGGGTCGTTACAGTTGGAAATCCTGGGATTGTGTCACACCAATATTACAAAACAACTTCTCCTAAATGATGCTACTCACATTTCAGCAACGACAGTTTTCACATTGACTCATCGGTTGGTTTATTTTGTGTTTGCTGGTTTTGGCAGGAGGAAGCTGAATCGTGACGCCAAAGCGGTGAGTAGGTCTGACATAGGTCTGACGTAGGTCTGACGTAGGTCTGACGTGTTTCTGACGTAGGTCTGACGTGTTTCTGACGTAGGTCTGACGTAGGTCTGACGTAGGTCTGACGTGTTTCTGACGTAGGTCTGACGTGTTTCTGACGTAGGTCTGACGTAGTTCTGATGTGTTTCTGATGTAGGTCTGACGTGTTTCTGACGTAGGTCTGACGTAGGTCTGACGAAGGTCTGACGTAGGGCTGACGTAGGTCTGACGTAGGTCTGACGTGTTTCTGACGTAGGACTGATGTAGGTCTGACGTGTTTCTGACGTGTTTCTGACGTAGGTCTGACGTAGGTCTGACGTAGTTGTGATGTAGGGATGACGTAGGTCTGACGTGTTTCTGACGTAGGTCTGACGTAGGTCTGACGTAGGTCTGACGTAGCTCTGATGTAGGGATGACGTAGGTCTGACGTAGGTCTGCATTGTTTCTGACGTAGGACTGACGTAGGTCTTATGTAGGTCTGACGTGTTTCTGACGTAGGTCTGACGTAGGTCTGACGTAGGTCTTATGTAGGTCTGACGTGTTTCTGACGTAGGTCTGACGTAGGTCTGACGTAGGTCTGACGTAAGGCTGACGTAGGTCTGACGTAGGTCACACGGGTCCAGTCGAAGCCTCGAGGACGTTTAACCCGTCTGTCCTCACTGTCCTCTGAAGAAGTGAAACGTCACACAGAGTTTTCGTTTCTGGCCTGAACTTCTCATTATTCTGCACCAAAGCAGAGACCGAGCCCACAAGAACCTGCACAGAACAATTACACTGTAAACCCAAATACTCTAATTAACGAGAGAAAGCTCTCAGAGAGCTCAAACCTTCGGCGAGGCCCGACAGAACCAGAGGTTCAAGAACCTCGGCTAGAGATACTCTCTAGCCGCCCGTCTCCTGCGCCTTCCACTTCAGTGTCTCTGTTGAGCCCTCTGAGCCCACAGCTCCACCCCCAAAAGAACATCACACAAACCAAAGGAACAAAGGAGGCAATAGTCACCTTGTGACGTCACGAGTCCAATCGGTTCATTTTATTTAGTTTTAGTTTAAATACTGCAAAACACGTAACGTCACCAACATTTAATCACCTCGAGGATAAAAAACACTCACAAACAACAAACAAACAAACAAACAGACAGACAGGCAAACAAACAAACAGACAAACAACAAACAAACAAACAGACAAACACACAAACAGACAAACAACAAACAGACAAACAAACAGACAGACAGAAAGACAGACAGACAGACAGACAGACAACAAACAAACAAACAAACAGACAAACACACAAACAGACAAACAACAAACAGACAAACAAACAAACAGACAGACAAACAAACAAACAGACAGACAGACAGACAGACAGACAGAGAGTAAGACAGACAGACAGACAGACAGAGAGTAAGACAAACAGAGAGTAAGACAGACATAAAAACAGAGAGTAAGACAGACAGAGAGTAAGACAGACAGAAATACAGAAAGACAGACAGACAGACAGACATACAGAGAGTAAGACAGATAGACAGACAGACAGAGAGTAAGACAAACAGAGAGTAAGACAGACAGAAAAACAGAGAGTAAGACAGACAGAAAAACAGAGAGTAAGACAGACAGAGAGTAAGACAGACAGAAAGACAGAAAGACAGAGAGACAGACAGAGAGAGAGTAAGACAGACAGACAGACAGAAAGACAGACAGACAGACAGAGTAAGACAGACAGACAGACAGAGAGAGAGTAAGACAGACAGACAGACAGAGAGAGAGTAAGAGAGACAAACAGACAGACAGACAGACAGACAGACAGACAGACAGACAGGAGTGGAAACAACCTCCTCGGTGGAGGGAGTGAAAACTTGAAGAGCCTTTTTTCAGATGAAGATGTGGAGAACCAGTCCAGAACCAGAAAAAGTAACTCCTTTCTTCCCAGAACCTTTTCTTCCCGGTCAAAGTCAAATCTGTCAGTAATGAAGGAAAGAATAGAACCGGTCCTTAAAGTGAGACAAATTCAAAGGTCAGGAGGACATTAAGATCGCGTTCTCTTCTTCATCAACTGGAATGAGTTGTTCTGATAAGTTCTGAAAGGTTCTGATCATCAGACAAACGCTTCATAAAAACAACACAAATGGATTTTAATGAACTTTTTCTTAAACTAGATAAAAGGATTGGAAACTTTTTAGTTGCTAATTCTGAAGTTCTGACATCATCGATGACGGACACGATGGCGCCGGCAGAATAGTGAATAGTTCTGTTCACCACCATCAGCAGAACAGCAAGCAGGTTCACTGTTCCAATCCTCCTCTGGCCTGGGGACCGATCCGTGGGTTTGTGGTGGTTCTGTGACCCGAGGTTCCGACCCGTCAGTTATTGTTCCGAGGAACTCACATTTATACAAAACAACATTTAAACAGTTCTAACGGGAAACTTATGTTTGCTGATCCTCCAGCAGAACCTGTTTGACCTCACGCTTCATGGGAGCGCCAGCCCTTCAACCAGAGAAGATCCCTCCAGCGCCGTTCACGCCAACCTTCAAGCTTCTCCACCCTCTGCTCCTCCTTCCACTGACATGCCTCCTCCTCCACAGAGGAGCTGGCAGCAGAAACATCACGTAAATACGTTCAGACGTCTCCGACATCGCTCCAACCTCTGCAGATGTTTTCAGCAAATGAACTCTTCTCCCCTCAGAACCGGACTCCTTCTGAAGATGAAGATAAGGTGGTTTACTCCCAAGTGAGCTTCAAACAAATAAGAACCGGTCCTCCATCCGCCTCAGACGGCAGCAGGCTCCTGCAGGAGCTCAGGTGGGTTGATGGTCCTGATGATCAGTGATTGACAGCTGCTGCACAGAACCACAGGATCCATTTACAAAACCACGTGAGAGATGAAGTCCAGGTGGGAAAGACTGTGGCTGAGATCCCTGGAGATCTTCCTGACTAGAAGAACTGAAGGCGATAAATCCACATTTCTAATGAAGTCAGATTTTTATGTTTCTGAAGTTAAACGTCGGATAAATACAAACATGGAATCAATAAAACGGAGGCTGAGTCAGAGTTGAGTCAGAGTTGAGTCAGAGTTGAGTCAGAGTTGAGTCAGAGATGAGTCAGAGATGAGTCAGAGATGAGTCAGAGTTGAGTCAGAGTTGAGTCAGAGATGAGTCAGAGATGAGTCAGAGTTGAGTCAGAGTTGAGTCAGAGTTGAGTCAGAGATGAGTCAGAGATGAGTCAGAGTTGAGTCAGAGTTGAGTCAGAGATGAGTCAGAGTTGAGTCAGAGTTGAGTCAGAGTTGAGTCAGAGATGAGTCAGAGATGAGTCAGAGATGAGTCAGAGTTGAGTCAGAGTTGAGTCAGAGTTGAGTCAGAGATGAGTCAGAGATGAGTCAGAGATGAGAACCGCTCAGGAGTGACGCAGCAGCCTCAGATTATAATCCACTCATTTCATCATTTCATCATCTCCTTCTCAGGTCGCCGGCTGGAGAGGAGGAGGAGTCTGCGATCTACGCCACGTTGGCAAAATCCCGCTGAGACCGACTGAAAACGTTCTTGGTCTCAGTCTCAGTCTCAAACTCAGGATCCGAAGTGTAAATTATTACAGCAGGGGAACTGAGATTGACTTTGGCATCGAGGCTCCGCCCCCATCGTCGTAAGGAGAAACGCTGCAAAGCAAGAAAAACAAGGAAAAACTTCTTCATCCGATGAAAGCACATGCTGAGAAACCACAAAACAACGCATTTCAAAAACACACACTTCAAAACCACAAAACAACGCATTTCAAAAACACGCACAGGTTGATTTTGAGCAGAGGGAGAGATGGGAAATGTTTCATCTTAAATGGATCAATGTGTGTGCAGGTAGGTGTGTGAATGCAAGTGTGTGTGTTTGTTTGTGTGTGTGCGTGTGTTTGTGTGTGTGTGTGAATGTGTGTGTTTTTGTGTGTGTGTGAGTGTATATGTGAGTGTTTGCATATGTGAGTATGTGTGTATGTGAATGTATGTGTGTGTGAATGGGTGTGTCTGTGTGTGTGTCTGTGTGTGGATGTGTTTGATTGTGTGTGCGTATGTGAGTGTGTATGTGAGTGTTTGCATATGTGAGTATGTGTGTGTGTGAATGTGTGTGTGTGTTTGTTTGTGTGTGTGCGTGTGTTTGTGTGTCTGTGTGTGTGTGTGCGTATGTGAGTGTGTATGTGAGTGTTTGCATATGTGAGTATGTGTGTGTGTGTGAATGTGTGTGTTTGTGTGTGTGTGTGTGTGAGTGTGAATGTCTGTGTGTGTGTATGAGAGTGTTTGCATATGTGAGTATGTGTGTGTGTGAATGTGTGTGTTTGTGTGTGTGTGTGTGTGTGAGTGTGAATGTCTGTGTGTGTGTATGAGAGTGTTTGCATATGTGAGTATGTGTGTGTGTGAATGTGTGTGTTTGTGTGTGTGAATGTGTGTGTGTTTGTGTCTGTGTGTGTGTGTGTTTGTGTCTGTGTGTTGCTGTGTCTGTGTTTGTGTGTGTGTGTTTGAGTGTGAATGTGTGTGTCTCTGTGTGTGTGTATGAGAGTGTTTGCATATGTGAGTATGTGTGTGTGTGAATGTGTGTGTGTGTGTGTGTGTGTGTGTGTCTGTGTATGAGAGTGTTTGCATATGTGAGTATGTGTGTGTGTGAATGTGTGTTTGTGTGTGTTTGTGTGTGAATGTGTGTGTGTGTGTGTATGAGAGTGTTTGCATATGTGAGTATGTGTGTGTGTGAATGTGTGTGTGTGTGTGTGTGAATGTGTGTGTGTGTGTGTATGAGAGTGTTTGCATATGTGAGTATGTGTGTTTGTGTGTGTGTGTGTGTGTGTATGTGTGTTTGTGTGTGTGTGTGTGTGTGTGTGTGTGTGTGTATGTGTGTTTGTGTGTGTGTGTGTGTGTGTGTGTGAGCTCAGAGTTCAGTTTCCCAGAAAAAGAGAGATAGTGGTGTAATAGTTTTAGATACAAATAGTTTTAATGTTGTTGTTTTTTGTTGTATTTATTATTTTTACTCATTTGTTGTCATTTGCGAGGTTCTTTATATTTGAAAAGTAAATACAAATAATAATAAAGATTTTTAGTTATTCTGTATATAATAATATTTTGATATTCACTAGTGAAGAAAATAAAGGGAACCTTAAATCTCAGATCTGCATGAATGAAATACTCCAGTATAAAATCTTTATTGATGAAATATTGTAATATGTTGAAAACAAAATAAGATAAGAACCATCAATGGAAACCAGAATCATGAACCCATGGAGAACTGGATTCAGAACCAGAACCAGAATCAAAGTGGAAACATGAGAACCCAGACTGATCCAATTTTTACCAGCCAAGAATCAGCCAGAGAGGAAGAGGAGAGGGAAATGTTCTGTGGACACACCTGGAGAAACATCCTTAATAGAGGTTGTCTCTCTGATTGTCTCTCCTGTCCACCTGTCGTCTGTCCCGTTTACACGACAGCAGGCGAAACGGATTCAATCATTATTTCTTCCTGACTGAACAGGTTGATGTCCTGGAGGTGTGACTGACTTGGAGTTACACTGTGATGGTTGTGTGTTGCCTTTGTTTGTTTGAGTAGTGTCTTTCAGTCAGAGAAGAAGAGACGTGTGTGTCAGCTGTGATTATTGCTGTTTGCTTTACTTTAAAGACAAAGAGAAATAAAAGTGATGATTTCACACAACCACTGAGGAAACGTTGTTGAGTCAGTACTTGTTGGAAAAACGAACAAACAGATCAACAGTTTGAATCTCTCATTCCGTCTTTAAAACATTGAACATCTAAACTCTTTTACGACACGAGTCAGCATTCACCCGTTCACACCATCATTCATTCACCAGAGGAACAACCACTGGGAGAAACTTGGGGTTCAGTGTGTTGCCCAAGGACACTTTGACATGTGGACCATAGTGGCCCGGGGATTGAACCAACAACCTTCAGGTAAGTGGACAACCGCTCTACCAACTGAGCCACCGTCACTCTGTGTGTGTGTGTGTGTTTGTGTCTGCATATATTTGTGTGTGTGAGTATACTTGTGTGTGTGTATAATTGTGTGTATGTTGTGAGTGTATGCGTGTGTATATTTGTGTGTATGCGTGTGTGTATACTTGTGTGCGTGTATACTTGTGTGTATGTGTGTGTACACTTGTGTGTATGTTGTGAGTGTATACTTGTGTGTATGTTGTGAGTGTATACTTGTGTGTATGTTGTGAGTGTATACTTGTGTGTATGTTGTGAGTGTATACTTGTGTGTATGTGTGTGTGCTGTGAGTGTATGTGTGTTTATACGTGTGTGTATGTGTGTGTATAATTGTGTGTTCGGTGTGTGCTGTGAGTGTGTGTGTATACTTGTGTGTATGTGTGTGTGTTGTGAGTGTATGTGTGTGTGTATATTTGTGTGTATGTGTGTGTAGAAGAACTTTTGATGATCCCTGAAAAGTCGGGATCCTTCGTATTAACGCCCAAAACTATTTCCTGTGTTGTTTTCATCCTTTAGACCCACATGGATCCTTGTGAGAGGAAGAACTGAATCATTTTAGGCGGAGGTCAGTTTTATACTCCCCCCACTGGCGGTGGGCTTTAACTCCAAACGTTCGCCGTAGCTCCTCAACTGTTGGTGTGAGTTGGTCCCACTTTGATGCAGATGAGGGGGTGTGTAGAGTTTACTCTTGTAGTTTATGTTTTGGCCAGCAGGGGGAGTTTCCCTCTGAAACCTTTCTTTGATAGAAGCTCACATTTAATGTGAGGGGCTCCATCAGCGGGATTGCTTGTACTGCGCAGGAGAGTGGGGGTTTCAGGGCTGTGGGTGACGAGTTGTTGATGGTTGTATTCTGTGTTTTCATTCTGTCTGCATGTTGGCCTGGTTCCGTTCGGACCCTCAGTCGTATCAGAAGTGACGGGTCGTCAGCAGCTAAATCTTGGAGACGCAGTAAAAAAGGCTTGTTGAGAAAAAGTTAACATTTTATTGCACTCGTGGCGTTAAGATCTTAATCTCACACAAACGTCGGCATAAACAGGAGCATGGCTAATATTTACAAGACAGCAACAAACTAGTGATTCAGTATAAGATGAAAACCTGTCCAACATTAAAACACAGGACAGAGAAAAACTACAAGATCACAGCTTTAATCTGGGAAACCTTCACGGATGCTGAGATTAAACTCATCAGGGGTTTTTAAAAGTCCCTGCTGAACACTTCCTGTCACATTTACAACCCGTGTGAGTCTTGATCCACTGCGGCCCGCTGTCAACAGAACCTCGGAAGAATCTTGTAATTACGGCGGAGGCTTGAGATGAACTCTGGATCTTAATCCCTTCTGATTCATTCTCTGGGTCTTTTCTCAGGAGGAATCTGGTGACAGCGAGAAGCTCAAAACACAAGAACACAAGAACAAGTGGATCGCATTCTATTTCAGAACCGGGTCCTACAATCCAGTAAAATAATCCTATTATTATGTCATTGTTGCCCTTAATCAGCATTAATCTTCACAGTAACGAAGGCGGTGGACGAGTCAGCATGAAGGTCAGACGTGTCTCTTAGTGAGCTCTTCTACGAGGAGGTTCTGAACCCGGGACACGAGCAGAACATCACCGGTTCTCCTCCCCTCCTTCCACGGCCCCCGCTGGCACATCCCAGAACTTTAAATACTTTCAACCACGAGTAGAAGAAGGAAAGCTGGGAGCAGGAGCCTCAGGTCCGGGCCAGTTTGTGGACCCCTGGTGAGTGTTGGTGGTTCTGCAGGAGACAGGTCCAATTATTGAACAACGCATTGATGTCAATGAAGAAGATGATGCAGATGACTGTATCTTCCTCTACAGGAAGGAAGCATGAAATGAATTCTGGAGTTTGCAGCCCAGGTGATCAGAACCTCAGGAGGATATTCTGTAACTAGTTCTCGGTGTGTGAGGTGGACCCGTCCCCTGGGACCATCAGAAGAACAATAGAACCTCATCCTGATCCACTAGATCTAATCTTCTCTTCACTGCTCTTACCCTCATGGCTGCAGAGATCCAGGGCAGGAAGCGGGACACTCTGGTGTAGACGCCAGGTTTCTTGGCCATGGCACATCCTGTTCCCCAGCTCACCACCCCCAGCAGACGGTACCGACTGGACTTGGACAGGCAGTCCTCCGCCACGAAAGGACCCCCGCTGTCCCCCTGAAACCACAGAGGATAAACACCCGTCTCAGTCAGGCGCCCAACCCGTCATCTAACAAGCAGCGCTTCAGGGCAGAGAGGAACCCCATCAGGAGGTCAGAGGTCATTCATCAGACCCACCCTCCCACGCGCCCCCCCTCCCTGACCTGACAGGCGTCAGTGCCTCCTTTCTCGTATCCGGCGCAGAACATGCTGGTGGTGATCTGGTTGTCGTAGTAGTCGGGGGCGTTGCAGACGGCGTCGCTGATGATGGGGGCGTTGGCCTCCTGGAGAACGTCCGCTGGTTGATCTGTGACAAACGTTACCATCTCAAACATTATCACAGAGTTTGTCCAGAACCAGGTTCTACCTTTAAAGACTCAGTCGCTGCATTCACTCACATTCTTCTCCTTTACACTTATTTACAAAACCATTCAGCCTCGATCAAAGGATCAAACGTCAGTTCTGTCAACAACAGAGATTTTTAATGAGCTTTAAGCAAAGACTAAACAACAAAAGGATCGTTAGTGAACTTCCTGTAGTTGTATGTTTGTCACCTTTGTCAGATCGGGTTACAAGAAGCAGCCGCTAAATCACTTCTGCCAACAAACCCGATAAACGCCGAGGTTTGATCAATGCAGGAAACTAATCATACATTCATATAACGTTTGAATGTTTCTAGAGCATGAATGAGAGTGACAACAACATCAACTCATTCATCCATTCATTCATTCATTCATTTATCCATCCATCCATTCATTCATTCATTCATTCATCCATCCATCCATCCTTCAATCCATTCATCCATCCATTCATTAATCCATCCATCCATTCATCCTTCAATCCATTCATTCATTCATTTATCCATCCACTCATCCATCCATCCATTCATTCATTCATTCATTCATCCATCCATCCATCCTTCAATCCATTCATTCATTCATTTATCCATCAACTCATTCATCCATTCATTCATTCATTCATTCATTTATCCATCCATCCATTCATTCATCCATCCATCCATCCATCCTTCAATCCATTCATTCATTCATTCATTCATCCATCCATTCATTAATCCATCCATCCATTCATCCTTCAATCCATTCATTCATTCATTTATCCATCCACTCATCCATCCATCCATTCATTCATTCAT
>VRLP01008782.1:0-15326 GCA_009660295.1 Lophius piscatorius
AAACCTATGATGTAAAAACATTAAACCTGTGTTGTAAAAACACAAAAATGATCAAGTAAAAACGTTAAACCAATGATGTAAAAAACATGAAAATGATCATGTAGAAACATTAAACCTGGGATGTAAAAACATGAAAATGATCATGTAAAAACATTAAACCTATGATGTGAAAACATGAAAATGATCATGTAAAAACATGAAAATGATCATGTAGAAACAAGAAACTTATCAGATTAAGACATGACAATCATCATGTTAAAAATGTGAAAATTCTCATGTTTTAATCAGAAAATTATTTCAAATTGTGAAACATAACTGGTTATGAGATGAAAAATATCACGTAAAACAAGAAGATAATCACATTTTAATATGGGAATTATCATGTTTTAACGCGATACTTACAATTCTTTATTTACTGGCAAGACAGCGATGCGCTTCTGTATCTATGGCACCGACTTTAACCAGAACTACCATTCAACTGCCTGCCTGGAGACTCAGAGAGCTGATTGAGGTTCGGCGGCTGGATACAATCAGCTTCATACCAACAAGACAAACAGGCACCAGGCAACAAAGATTGATATTGTGAAGGAAGTTATCGGAGATTATCTAATCTTGTGCATGTCTCTTTTGTGCTGGATGGAAATCAGAACCTTTTCTCTCCCAAACATATCTTCATGGTCCGCTTGCTTCGCGCTCCAGTGAGCAAGTGCTTCTATCTGCAACATAAAGTTATTTCGCTGGTCACACTTATCAAATCAAATAGTTCCCCAGTTAACAAAAGACAATTCTCAATGTTGTTATTTCTCATTTCAAACTTGATTTCTCAAATTCAGTATAAGTTTCATTATCTAGCACAAAGCACTGATTGTGTCAGAGTCTGGCGGTGATGGGCAGATGGTGCGATGGCGGAGGGTTGGAGTGGAAGAAGAGGTGGAGGCTTCATGTCTGACATGCAGTCTGACAATCAGCAGCCCTGCTGTCTCCTTTCTTTTTGTTTCTATCAGTCTGTCTGCTGCATCTGTCTCACTCTCTCTTCATGCACTCTCTCCCTCCTCTTGTCTTTTTCTTTCTCCCATTGTTCTCATGCTTACTCTTACTTAAAAAAATGATTTTAAGAACATTTACTGTATCCAATCCAGATACACTGGATCCAGAAAATAGTCAGAGCCCTTATCTTTTTTCCCATTTCATGTTTCACGTGTCTCACAGTGCCCGGTTCCTTTAACTGCTTTCCTGCAAACTCCAAGCAGTTTCCCCGTGTCTTTCCCTGAGGCGTCCGTCTGTCCACTCTGCCGTATAGCCCCGATCGTTGGCGTATTGCAGTGATGGTTGACCTTCAGCAGGTTTCTCAACACATGATCTCTGGACTTCAGCCAGAGTGACCATCAATTTCTTGGTGACCTCTCCTACCAAAGCTCTTCCTCCCATGATCTCTTAGGATGGGCCACCAGCTGTAGGAAGAGTCCTGGTTGTTCCACACCTCATCCATATCAGAGTCATGGAGACCACTGTGCTACTGGGAACCTTCAATGCGGCAGAAGATCTACGTGCTTTTACACAACGCTTTCTTTGAGCTCTGCAGGAAGTTCCTCCAACCTCATGGCATCTCTGATTTGCATCATCCGCTGTGTGACCTTTTATAGACGGGCGTGTTTCTTTCCAAATCGTGTCCAGTCAATTCTATTGACCACAGGTGGACTCAAAACGAGGTGAGGAAACATCAGAAAGACGATGAAGAGAAAAACGGGAGGTACCTAATTTCAAGAGTCAGAGTAAAGTGTCAATGTGATATTTGAGAAAAAGAGATTCGTAAAAAGTTCTAGAATTCTATATTTTTGATATTATGGGCTATGGAGTGTAGAATAATGAGGGGAAAAAAAGAATTTAAACCCATTTTACAATAAGAATGGAAGAAAACAAAATGTGAATGAAGTGGAGGGGTGTGTATACTTCCTGAATGCACTGTTATAAAATAGTAGAGTCACCATTCGCTGGTGCTGGTTCTCCTGCTGGTGCATAAATGTTCTGAAAGTCCACATTAGTACATACATCCACAAACTTCTTCATCTGGTACAAGCAAAGTAGCCCCATTCATCAGCACCATCGCCCTCGTGTATTCTCATTTGTCTGTCAGTGCGTAACGGCCTGACGTTCCTTCATGGGCTGCTCTCCGTTCCTCAGGTGTTGGAAAAGACGCCAACCCTCAGAAACCTCACTTCATGTGGAAATACGCAGAAGGGAAGGAAAGGCTTTCATTTCTCCTCTGATGATTGATAAATGATTATCGCGGGGGCCTACAAGCCTGAAATAACCGGTTATGTATCACAGAGTCACTCCAGAAGACTAAATCCTTCCACCGATCTCTCAGTCTGCCGTCTGGCTCTCTCATTTTTTTTTGTTTCTTTCCTCCTCCCTGTAACAGTACGGCCCCTGTCTCCGAGTGTGTTCTAATCTGTGATGACTCAGGCTTCTCTTTTGGACGCTGGGCCTTTTTCTGGCTGACACACTAGCATGATGGATTGTTTGAAAACAGTGAAGGAGAGTAGACACTGCAGTTCCAGACCGGCCTAGGCCAAACCTAAATGCACATCAGATTCGATTGAGGATGATGTACTCTGAAACAATATTCAGTTGCGTTTTTTCACTCCAGGAAAGCGTGTAAGTTTTGGCGTGAATATCTCCAACCCTTTTTTTTTTTTTTTTTTTAACAGATCACTGCTGTTAGGAAAATCTGCAATATTGCAATTTGGATCACCAAGGTAAAACAAATACTGCATGTTTTTCCTGATTTTCCTCCTCTGGGAATTCAAATAAACACACTTTAATAAAAAAAATCCAAAAATTTTTTATCCATCACTTGTATTTAGATAATACATCTTCAATAAATCAATATGAGGATTTTCAATTCACTTCAAGATATATTAATATTAAAATGCTTAAATATCACTTTCTAAACTTTTCAAGTGTATGAAGGCCTTAAATTGAGAAGAATGTCACAATTATACAACTTAAAATGAAAAAAAAGGCAAAATTATACGACTTTAAATGAGAAGAATGTACCTGAAATGAAAAGGTTGACTTTTATGGTAAAAACCAAAAACCAATTATTTTAAGGTGGAAAAAAATAACCAAATTTTTTAGCATCACTGTCTTATTGTGAATCAGTAGCTCCTAATAACTGTAAAATATATATAAATAATATATATAGATATAACATTTCAAAATGAGATAGTAAATAGAGTAAATTGAACTTTTTCTATAAGCACACTTGTTTTTGTTTTTTACTTTTACTTCAACACCTTGTATTTATTTATTTGTGTTTGTTTAATGGGGATTTCCTTTGAAGTTTGGCTGAAATAAATGATTTAAAAGTCCAATAGGAGTGGGTCTCGGATCTCCAGCTAGATGGGAAGATTCTGATCTCTCTTGTCAGTAACTCTAACAGATGTTTTAAATCTCAGCTTTCTTTGAGCTCTGCACATTTTTTTTTTATAGTGTGGTTAAATAACATTAATCAGACAATCATCTAATCATCCAACCTTTTGTAAAGTTCAGTCCAGCGGTCCCCGGTTTGTTCGGTTCAGCTCCTAAAAGAGCCGTGAAGTTATCCGGTCCGTGGTCAGAGCTGAAGGAGTGGATCAGGTTCTCCACGGATGACAACATCGCCGTAATATAATCTCCCTCAGTTCAAAACCATGTTCTTACATTGTTGCCCATTTATCTCCTCGAGTCCCTCTAAGTGTCTCCGCTTGCCCATTTGTAACATTCGTAGATTTTGATCTGGAGCCATAACTGCTTCAGCGTGATCAGACCCGACAAGTCATTGACCCATTTTTAATCCCCCCCCCTGGTTTGACAAAGAAAGACAACACCGTGCGAGGTAGACCCGACCCGGGAGCTTCTACAAGTGTGTCGGATTTAATCGGCACTTGTCCTCCTCGCTGTCGAGAAGCCCGGTTGCCATGGTCTGCTGTGATCCAGTCCATGCAAGGCTACCCTGAAGAAGTGCCACAAGCTGTGTTCAAAGGAACATACCTCAATCTTGAATATCAAACATTTGGCAGGGGACCCAGTGCGAGTAACCCAATGAGCAATCAGTGGGCAACGCGAGGATAAAAGCTGACTCCACTAGTAGCGTTGCTAATCTCTAAAAAAAAAAAAAAAGAAAGGAAAGAAGATAGTTATCCTGAGGGCATTTATATTCCAAGTAGACTGATTCGTTATTTTAAGATCCATAAAGTCAAACTGAAATGTTCGGTTTTGTTATTTGTGTTTGTTTTTTTTACCCCCTCCTGTCATTGACACGTGTCACGTACGTCAATTAACGTGATTTAATACCGTTACAAGCATTAGCTGACAGTTCATTAACATTACTGACGTTTGTTGATGTTTTCAACTTAAGTAATGAGTTCATTTATACATTAATTAAAAGTTTATTTTATTACAGAAATGGAAATTAACTAATAACAGTTACTTAATGATAATTAGCACCAAACAAACGTTGCAAGCTTGATAACTTATCGTAAACATTGAATGTCAAAATAGGGTTATCGCAAATATTAATTATGTGTGATTGATTAATATGTTGATTATATCCCTGAAAAGTAAATAAATGTAATAAATGTTAACTGTATTTATCTTCACTATTGTGTCACTATGCGTATATTACTCACTCTACTGAAATAGTTCTGTTGAGTCAATATGGACTGTTTGCTATTATTAATGCGTCACATTTAATTTTAGGGGATCGCTTGTACAATGCAGGGGATTGGGGACTTTCACGGACATAAAGTAGCTATTTGGAACCACGGCGTAGGCATAGAAGTTATTTAATTATGTAGAGTTTATCTATTTTTTTTTTTTTTTAACTTTAGCCATTTCTGCAGCTTTTCTAAATTTCTAATAAGGTGTGTATGTGTGTCTGCATCAGTGTGTGTGTGTGTGCGTATGTGTCAATCGAAATAGCATCACTTATTTAGCCTATGTACAGGCATTTTCTATTTTCCATATTACACTCACATGCATTGAGAATGCGAATAATACATGTTAAAGTAAGTTTTTAATGTTAATTATCTTTCATTTTTTTATCTGCTTTTACTTTGTAGCACTTTGAGATTCGATCCAAATGTAAAGAGCGTTATAAATTAAATGTATTATTATTATTATTATCATCATTAATAAATTCCTTCTATAATCTTCTTATTAAACCATACATTCTCCCATCTGCACAGATATTCTGATTACATTAATCCTCTTGAATTGTTCGATGAAGGCTTGATGAATAAGAAAGTCTCCAACAGGGCAGTAAAAGGTTGAAACAACGCTTCCTTATTCATTTTGAAAATGGACACTGTTTCACCTGCTTTAGTTTTGCACTCTTGAGTGAGTCTCCTGAATAGAGGGATCAAATATTCCACACCTCAGTCATGGAAAAAAAAGGTCTTTTTGGCCCTTTTTTGTGTTCTCAATTTCAATTGGCCTCTCTGAGGCTCTTTCCATCTTTTCCCGTTAATGTTTTGTCATGTGAAGCTGTGATATTATGAGAATTAGCCCGTGGCGGAGATTGCCTTATGGTAGCAATTCATCACTCGTTTGGCGGAGGTGACCGCATGAGCGACGGAGCGAACGGGCACTGGTGTGACGTGCAGAGCCAGCATCTGGCGCAGGGGGTTAATTGAGGGCGATTAAGGTGATTAATAGCTTTGTTTGAAGTGAAAACACAAGACAGAGTAGCTTGTGTTACAGAGCAAATATTTGGGAGGAAAAAAAATCCGTCAGTGGCTGGAGAGCAGAAAGTAGCAGTCAGGTGTGTGTGTTTGAGTGTGTATGTGCATGTGTGTGTGATTGTGTTCAGTGGCATTGCTTTTTATGCTCTCCGGTCAATGGCAATATGAAATGGCAATATGAGTGTGTGTCGGTCTCTGACAGTGACTGCATGTAGGAGGAGTAGAGCGGTCTGTGATCACTGAAGGGGAAAGAGTAATATGGGTATATTGGGCTGGTTGGTTGAAATAAGTTTCTTTTTCTATGCTGTTCAATGACTATTATTGTCTTTCATTTTCTGCCTGTGGATGTGTGTCTGTTTGTGTGTGTATGTGTGCATTTTCAATACTTGTAAACCCTTTAGAGAGGGAAGTGCCCATGAAACTTAAGAACCTGTAAGTGTGTTTGTGTGTGTGTGTGTGTGTGTGTGTGTGTGAGGCCAAAATGAAGATGGCTATGCTCCAGTCATGCCCACATATCCGTGCTCAGAACAAACGGGCGAAACTCACTTCGCTGGAGCTGTGGTAATAGAAATCGATGATCTCGCTCTCCTTCACCGAGAGCAAACTCCCTTCCTTCTGAACACTCTATCCTGAGAAGTAGTGCTACTCACTGGGTCCAGTCAAATTACAGGCATCACAGTACTGGACTTGGAAGACCTTTTTGGTGATGACTAAGACTAATTCTAGTGGTTTTCTTATTTTTTTCATTCTTTAATTTTTTTTCCCCCTCTTAGTCCAGCTAATGGAAATCCATCCCCAGGATTTTTCTACAGCACTGGTTCCTTTGCAGGGTGGCCAGGGTCTCCAGCTGACATTGGGTGAGAGGAGGGGTGCAGGTTGCCAGTTCATCACAGGGGCTGACAAATACAGAGAAAAACAAGCATTCAGGGTCACAAAATTTAGAGTAACCGCAGTTAACATCTACTCGATGTTTCTGGACTTTGGAAGGAGGCCAGAGTTCCTGAAGGGATCCCACACAAACACAGTGAGAGGGAACAATATTCCAAAAAAGGGAATACTCCAGGTCTGCACTCAGGCCAAAAAGCTTCCTGCTGTGTGGCAGCAGAACTCAACGCCGTACCACCATGCTGATCTATATTTGGATGCTTTTTATTACATTGAATGAATGTTGTGACTTCAATGAATGGGAAAATAATTTCTACAAGTTGATCCTATTATTCACAAATATAAAAACGAAAAATTCCCACCGTTCAGAACATTCAGACAATGTAAATAATATAGTTAGCATTCATATTAGGCATAGCAACACTCTTTAAAAGCTTAATTAAAGCTTAAATATTCATTGTAAAGACTTAAAATGTTTTTCTAGAGCACTATTTTATTCTCTTCCATGGCTTTGTCACCATATGAGTTGATGATTCTGAACGAAGAGCTCAATTAAAGTTCTATGATGTATATATATATATATATATATATGTATATGTGTATATATTGTCAATTATTAATCTTATGATATTGGATCCTCCTATTTCAGTGCTGATTTGATTTTGAGTCAATTTCCGTTTCATATTCGAGGATTTATTGAGGCACTTTGTCCAATTTGCATCCCAACAGCTCACTGTTATGAACCTATTCAGAAGAGATGTTCATGATACATACTCTGGTGCTGACGCTGGGAGATGGACACTGGTGCAAAGAGACACTCCAATGGGAAAACCTTAGATTGTTGTGGAGTGCATCCATCCAGTCAGGGACAATCTCTCGCTGCTCCTCTGTCAGCCCACTGGCCATATGTTAAATGCTCGGTGGGATTGCAGTACGGCCACTGCTCACTTTTTCACATCCGCGGGGCAGGATTGAGAAGTAATAATGGAGTATAAATGGAAAAAGGTCCGTCATCTGCTGAATGGATCCATTATAGAAATCCACTCAATAGCAGAGGTGACTTTAGTTATATTGGCATTTACGCATTTACATTAGACACAGTAGGTAGAACTACTGCCTCGTAGCAGGAGAACTCTGCGTTCAAATCCACCTCTCGGGTTGGAACCATTGCGTAGAGTTTGCATCTGCAGGAGGACAATGCAACAGGCTTTTTCCTCATTTCTCCTCCACCCCCGATCCAAACACCACCCCGAAACTGACGTGTTCCTCCTTACAAATGTCTTCAACACGTGCGTCACTGAAACTCTATATGTATTGTTTTTATTGACAATATTTATATTGTAAATTCTAGATGGCCCTCCCTCGGTGATCTCCTGCTTTTGTGGTCCGGTGGTTCGTCTGGTAGCATAATCGGCCTCCATTTGAAGCAAAACGCTTTTAAACATGTTGCTGATCTTGGCAGGTTGCGTCACATTTATAGGTTAGAGCGAGCTGCAGGATTCTTTCTATCAGGCCCACACACTTCCTGGTGGGTTCCAACCCCTCTCCCAGAACCCTGCTTGTGCCAGCTGTTATTCTTGAACCCGGTCAAAAAAAACACGGTTCTCATTGGTCATCAAACTACTCCACCGACCTCTCCACCTTTACCTGGGAGATAATCAATCTCTCGTAAGAGGGTACCAGTATGTTGGCGCAGTGGGGGATGTTAAATATAAGAACATGAATAACACCAGAGTGGATCGGATTATCGGGAGTCAGAATGTGGTCAAGGGGAATGCATGAGTCGGACTTTGAGTTTGCGTAGAACTCTACAGAATAGAATCTCAACCAAGCTGGGTAAATACTGTTCTAGTGCTTGTGCAGTGTGAGCTGTTTCTGTATTGATGTTATTGCTACCACCCTGGGTTCGTACAGTTCCTGAACTTACCCCACATCTGCTTGTTTTAGCCCATAAAGGTGCGAGACCAAGGTTCAACCCGGTCTATAGAATATCCGAAAGCAGCCAAGGGTACATCACAGCTAGATGATTTTTTTTTTAATGGCTCAGGAGAAAAAAGAAAATACTGATTTTTATTACATGTGTCACTATGTATTTATATTCTAAATAAGTATATATGTCAAAAAGAGTTTCTAGCACTCTTCCCTTCTACTCCAGGCTCTTTTTTTTCATGCTTCCAGCATGGCTTCCTTCTCTGCTTACTGATGCATAAATGTCAACCTCATTGGATACATTGCTGCAAGAGTTGTGGTGAAAATCTGGGGGAAAAAAATCTAGGAAAAAAAAAAATCTAGTATCTTTTCTTGATATGACTTTTTTGAATGTGTGCTTTAAAAGATAAGTGATCATCAATTAAGACTGCTGAAATGTTTTGACCATTTTAGGATAAGGTTTTTTTTTTCAGAAGATGGGGATCTTACTGATTTATAGTAGACGACAGTGTCATCAGCATAGAAATGAAAGTTTGGAATAGTCTCTCCAAGAGAGGAGAGAGGTGGTCCTCCCTTGAGAACTTTCAATACAACTGAAACGGTACCTTCTACCTGAATTGCTCGGGTTCTGCCTTTGAGGTAATCTGTAAAGCAGCCAACTGCTGGATCAGGGAAAAAAAATTGGATGTTTTAAGACCAATCCAATTAAAATGTTGTGCTCTTACTGCGGTAAAGGCCTTAGAAAAGTCTATAAACAAGGAAAAGTCGGTTCTCTAGAGCTTCAGTTATATTATATATGCAGTGAGTCCTCGCACTAATGCTCATCTCTTGACCCGATGTACAGTACACGGCCCAATCTTAGCGTTATAAGGCTAAAAGGTTAGTTTAATAATAATATCCTGGTTAAACACGCCTTCAAGGTCGCGACCAGCGGTTGGATCTTCGCTGCTAGAATGTTTTCTGGATGGAGAGACATCCAGAGTGTGCAAGGTGCGAGAAAAGTGCAGTCCTGCGGTCTGCTTTGGTTTCTAATATTGCAGAGGTAGTTCTTCAGCGGCCAAGCGGCACCACGTGACGGTAATTGGATCGCCGCACAGCTGCGGCTGTGGGCGCTGTTGGTCGTCCCCAAGGTTGCTAGAATAGCCGCGCACACATGCACGCCACACGCATTGTACGCGCACACACACCAGTGGATGGAAAAAGCCATATATTACAGGATGAGGGTGAAAGGGAGGTGTGGGAGAGAACCTTACCCGGCCTGTTTCAAAGATGTTTTTAAAGCTGTGAAATTACCAGTCCAACCAAAGCGGGCTTGGTTACACACAGGGCTGTCTTTTAAACGGAGAGCCGGGGTGTTTGTTCTTCTGTTAAATGAAGGATGGCGGTGGTCAGGCTGGCACTCCACTGCAGTCAATTAGGAATGTCTCTGTCAGAGAGCAGACCCAGACGCTTGTTCCCCACCAGAGCCGTGTTGTTTTCTCTCAGCCATGATGATCACCGCTGTGGATTTACGGAGCGAGCCGCTCAGATCCGTGACTCGCAAATAGGTGAAGTCGTAAAGTAAAGTTTATACTCGCATGACATGTTATAACATTTTAAGGGTCCACATAACCTTAAGTGCCCTACATAGTGTTTGATGCGAGTGTCATAGCAGCTGAGGTGGACTGAGTCAGGAAGAGTGAGAGGGAATGTTTCTGTGTGTCATTGGAGAGGGCAAGAATACACAGAATAACGGCGTTGGGGGGATTTTAAGGAAGACCTCAGGGCTGTAAAATAAAGAGAATGATCATGACCATAAGACACAATCACTGAACAAGGAACATTTCAGGGACCTAAAGAGACTTGGATATATCTCAAACGCTCTAATATGAGTATTAATGATAACTTCAAGAAATATTTGACCTTAAAATGCTTAAATATCACATTTTAATCTTATTTGTGGTCTAGAAAAGGGTCCGAACTAGATGGATAGAAACTTAACTAAAGCCCACAGGGGGAAGGTATGGGGCGGTTAAGGAGATGGGATTGAAAAAGGAGAAAACGTGCAAGTTTAAACAGGTTACCATAAGAAGAAAGCAAAGAAAGGCAATTTTCCCTCTTGCAAAAAAAAAAAAGGGAGGGGGGGAAATACACATTTTAGAGAATGACTGGTTCATTCTGAGACACAAAGCATCTTAATAGTAAATTATAATGTTAGTAAAATATAATTAAGAATTATTAAAGAACTCTTTTATCCCAATGTCACATTTTATTTCAAGAAATCCGAACACATCGATCGGCCATAAAAATATAATTTTGCGTACACTTTAAAAAAAAAAAAAAAAAAAAAAAAAGGTTCAATTACCTTTTCAGCTTTTTTAGCCAGAATTGTACTATTAAATATATGGTGATCATGTACAAAAAAAAACCTTGGTAATAAAAGATATAATTTAAATTACAATAAATTGAAACTAATTCTGATATGATAATATATAATATAATAAATAGAAAATAAATCCAATAAACTTTTTGGAAGATCTGATTATTTCACACGCTAAAAACTGTGTTAAAATGAAGGTAACAACTGTCTAATGTCAATTGTAAGATATGATAAAAAATTCAAAACAGTTGATAACTTGACTTTATGTTATATGTTAAAAATATGTTGAAACAAAATTTTAAAGTGAAAATACAAACTTTTGATTATTTAACAGAACAATAACGGCGAAATTAAAATAATATCAGAAGAAAATAATTATTCTTAAGTATCTGTCTTAATTACAGATGGAGCTGCTTGTACTGTATGTACATTAAAATATACAGTTAAAATGAATGAACCATTTAGAAACGAGTGTATATTTATAAAATACTGTTGATTTCAAGGTTGTTGGGTTTTTTTTGTAATTTACAGTCATTTCAAAAATGTCCCTGTAGAGACATTAATTTGTTTTTTTATCATAATGTTTATACATGGTCACGATATTTTTTACGGTGAAATTCTTCCAACCCCAGTTTCTGGTATATAACCGTAATTGTTATGATTTTTTTATTTGGCGGGGGGTTGGCACAGTCTAGGTTATCATTTTGCCACCAAAGCAGTTCCGTGATGCCGGTGCGTTTTGTAGCTATAAAATGTTGTTATGTTTCCTCATTTAGTCTAATCAGTCTTCCGGTTCAGAACCAGAACCTTCAGAACACCGAATCTCTGAGTTTTCCGATGACGTAACTTATTGATCGTGTTCTGTCGGACTGTCAAGTCCATTTAGGCGACTTCTTCGAGCTGATTCTACACCCGTATGGGTCAAACATTCCCACGCTGTGTTTCACACTTCTACCTCGCAAAAAACGTATCAGACAGTAGATTCTTTCAGATATCGCTATCAGATTTGGACCAAACTTGATTAATGACTCTTGGCGCCGTCGTAATGTGGCCTAATAAATGACATCACCGCTAGGGATGTCTGGGTGGTTAGAGGTTGGCATTAAATCAGCCTCGCTGAACACAGCAGGATCGTATTCAGCTGGAAGTGAAGACGAGAAGACTTGATTTGAGATTTGAGATGTCGCCTGTGTCCTTCTGGGCCTCAGCTGTTTCTAGAGGACGTCACATGACTTCTTAAGAACTGTGTTCTAACTAGGGATGTCAGGATGAACCGTTTTTCTAATTAAGTATGGTATCTCCGGTTTGCGTCACATTTGAGCACAAGGACAGGTCTCCCTAGTCTCGAGTCACTTCCTGTATAAACATACAGTCCCATGTATCGTCCCCATCAAAACCCGATGGGCTGGAAATCATGTTTGGGTTCATGTCGGGGTTTGGTCGCATCAGGGTTAGCCAATTTTGTATTGTAGTATTGGAGAATTGGAGGACAGCGCAATGAGTCCCTGAACGCAGCACAGCCCATGTGTTACACCTCCACCGGTAAATTCTAGAAAGCCGAGCTTTTTTACACACACATGAACACACTTGCACACACATGCACACACAGAAACACGCATGCACACACACGCTCACACACGAACACACACGTGAACACACACGCCCACACATACACACTCATGAACACACATGCGCTCACATGAACACACACACATGAACATACATACACACTCATGAACACACATACACACTCATGAACACAGGTGAACACACATGCACACACATACACACTCATGAACACTCATGCACACACATGAACACACTTGAACACGCATGCACACACACGAACACACACACTCACACACGTGAAGACACCTGCACACACTTACACACTCATGAACACTCATGCACACACATGAACACACTTGAACACGCATGCACACACACGAACACACACGCTCACACACGCCCACACATACACACTCATGAACACACATGCGCTCACATGAACACACACACATGAACATACATACACATTCATGAACACACCAACACACATACACACTCATGAACACACATGCACCCACATGAACACACACACATGAGGGAATAGTGTGTACATCCCAGCTCTGTTATTCGAGGAGGTTCGTTTTAACCTTGGTGTGTCTGTTTTTTTATTGGCAAAATTCTGGAAAAACCTGGAGGCAGGTTTTGGCATCGATATATTATGACCTCAAACATGACGTTGTAATAGCTGTTAGTGAACCAGTGTGAGATAGACCACTTTTGGGGCTTCCTGTTTGGAAATAACCCTAACCCATCTATATTTACATACATATATATATATATATATATATATATGTATATATATATATGTATGTCTATATTTATCTAAATAAAGCCATCAACCATAATGTCTCGTTGGAGGAGGTGAAGGTTGAGCAATGAAAGTTAATGTCAAGCAGAACCAGAGATGTTTAGCTCTCAGGACACACACCTGTCAGCCATATCATTATAACCACCATAAATTGAAGTGAATAACATTGGTTATTATGGTGGTGGCTGTCAGTGGGTGGAGGTTTTCAGCTGCAAGTCAGCATATTGTCCGGAGGATGATGAGTTGGGAACAGGAAAATCTGAACCAGCGAATGGGTCATGGGCGCCCAAAGCCCATTGATGGACGCAGCTAATAATGCTAAACTGTGTTGTGTAATCCCACAGAAGATTACTATTTCACAAATTTCTGAAAAAGATAACTGATAGAAAAGTTTCAGATGGTTATTATCTTAACGATGATTGGTGTGGATGTAACGTACCCACCTAAACACACCTCTGGGTGTAAAAGTTGACATTACGCCAACTCCTTTATACCCTCTGCTATCTGGTTATTAAACTCAGAGAACAGTCATTTTAAGTGACAGTGCCCTTATTTATATTTCTTTGACCTTACCTTATAAATATATGAATAGAAAATTTGATAATAATAATAAAAAAAAAGCTTCCATAGTGTCCTTCCATGGAGTTCAGTGAAAATCATGAAATTGTGATTATTTCCCCTCACAATAATCACCTACATCTGATATCGGGACATCCCTATCGCCAACTGAGGAAGTGACGCACAGCAGAAGCGTAACGTTACACCAGTAGCTCCGAGTTGGGTTCGGCTACCAAACACCCGAAAAACATGCTGCTGCAGGGCGGGGCGCGACAGGAGGGAATCCAAAATGTGTGGCGGGTTGGCAGACGGATCAAGCGCTCCCTGCCTTCACCCCTAATACTCTCACACTCAACGCAGCAGATCTGTCTTTGGAATAAAGAGAAGGGAAAACCCTCCTGGAGTGAAACGACGACGTCCATCAGCATCAGCACAGATAACTGTCTTACAATTAAGAAAATCCTGACAGTTAAACGCAAGAAAGAAATGAGGGAATTTATGGTCACTTTTGGAAGGGTGAGAAAAAGTTAATTAATGCCATCCAGGTGGAATAGAACAGAAGTCCCATGATGCTTTGAGCCTTTTTGACCATGAATCCACATTATTTCATTTTTACATTTCAATAATGGTGTTTTTTTTCTACGAGTTTTTGAAGATTTGGAGATTTTGTTTTTTTATATATTATCTCACACTATTATATTTTGGATGTATAGTAGATCTAAAAGGGATCATTAATGTTTTTTTGTTTTTTTTTGTTTCTAATTCAGACAGAAATATAATAACATGACATGACTTCACAAAAAAAACA
The DNA here is from genome assembly GCA_009660295.1 of Lophius piscatorius. NCBI lineage: Eukaryota > Metazoa > Chordata > Actinopteri > Lophiiformes > Lophiidae > Lophius > Lophius piscatorius. Next base: position 14,643 of record VRLP01008782.1, read on the forward strand.
ACTACATATATATATAAATATATATATATGTATATATACATACATAAAAAAGAGAAACTTATGCCAACATAACCCTTTCAAACAAAGACATGACGCTAACCACAAAAATAAAATAAAAAATTAGGATCCTTCATTAATTTGGACATTAAAGTAAGAATAAGAGTATACTTATTACTTATTATTATTATTATTATTATTATTATTTATGTTCAAAACAGTGCTGCAAGGATCCTGATGAGAGTTCGTAAACACGAACACATCACCCCGTTCTTCATTCCCTTCATTGGCTTCCCATCTCCACCAGGATTGATTATAAGATCTCTCTCCTCACTCACCAGTGCATCCATGGTAACGCACCCCCCTACCTGAAAGACCTCAACACGATCCCTCCGTTCTACCCACGCATACAGCCTCCTCCTTCCCCGGACTAAGCTCAGCACCATGGGTGATCGGGCCTTCTGTTCTGCTGCCCCTCGTCTGTGGAATGCCCTCCCTGACCATCTCAGGGCTCCACAGACGACCGACACATTTAAAAAGGACTTAAAACTTTCCTTTTTAGCAGTACCTATAACCTTAATTATCATTGCTGCTTTTTGGTCAGGCTTTTATATAGTTATTTTATTTTTTTATTGATGCTTTTATCTGCTTTTACTTTGTAGCACTTTGAGATTTGATCCAAATGTA
>VRLP01008783.1:0-15322 GCA_009660295.1 Lophius piscatorius
TATTTTTTATTGATGCTTTTATCTGCTTTTACTTTGTAGCACTTTGAGATTTGATCCAAATGTAAAGTGCGTTATAAATTAAATGTATTATTATTATTATTATAGCATGAAATTCAACAACTTGACTTTCACAAGATTCGTTTGAGTCGACGTGGATCGAGACGATGGACTTTACTTTTTTTGTTTGTTTTGTGTCCACCGTCAAAACTTACATTTCTGTCACTGTTCACATTGTTTTGCCCTCAGCAGTTTTTTTTCTTTGGACTGGTTTATTCACGTCATGGAAAGTATTTTCACATAATTAAAGGCTTTATTTCAGTACTAAGCAATTATGTCGGGCCAACTTAATTAGTTTGGGTTAGATAAAGTCGTTTGGCAGGGTAATTTTACGACTGCAAATTTTCCTTTTAAATAAGGAATGTGGCGGCCACATCAGCAGCTGCCTACTAATGTTAATATTGTTTACTTCACCCTTACATTCATTTCCTGTTATCATATAGATTGGTTCACATTTTACACAGTCTCGGTTTACATTTAATACTTTATGCGACATTTCATATTTTTTTTGTACACATTTTAGTTAACATTCTATCACTGTCATCTATGTTGTATATAATTATTAACTCTTGTTTTGTTACTGAGCACCATCTGGCAAAAGACTTGCATGAAGGGAAAAGATGGTGTTTTAAGCCCCGCCCACAGAAAGTGGAGGAGCTCCTCATTGGGAATGAGCAGAGATGATTTCTTTGGAAAGATTAATTTCTTAAACTTGATTTAACTCTTGTTTCCTCGTAAGCTGATTAAGGAGGAGTTGTTAAGTTTGGAAATATGTTTAATTTACTAGATACGTTACTTGGACGTATTTAAAGTAAGAATCTACTATTTAAAGTATGAAACTTCTATTTAAAGTATGAGTCTTCCATTTAAAGTATGAATCTTCTAATTATAGAAGATTATATATCTTCTATAATTAGAAGTATGAATCTTCTAATTAAAGTATGAAACTTCTATTTAAAGTATGAATCCCTAATTAACGTATGCATCTTCTAATTAAAGCATGAATCTATAATTAACGTATGAATCTCCTAATTAAAGTATGATCATCCTAATAAAGTATGAATCTTCTAAGTAAAGTATGAATCTCCTAATTAAAGAATGAATCTATAATTAAAGTATGAAATTTCTCACTCAAGTATGAATCACCTAATTAAACTATGAATCTTCTAATTAGAGTATGGCTCTATAATTAATGTATGAATTGTCTAATTAAAGTATGAATCTCCTAATTAACGTATGAATCTTCTAATTAAAGTATGAATCTTCTAATCAAAGTATGAAAATTCTACTTAAAGTATGAATCTCCTAATTAAAGTATGAATCTTCTAAGTAACCTATGCATCTTCTAATTAAAGCATGAATCTATAATTAATGTATGAATCACGTAATTAAAGTATGACTCTCCTAATAAAGTATGAATCTATAATTAAAGTGTGAATCTTCTAAGTAAAGTATGAATCTATAATTAAAGTATGAATCACGTAATTAAAGTATGACTCTCCAAATAAAGTATGAATCTATAATTAAAGTTTGAATCTATAATTAACATATGAATTGTCTAATAAAAGTATGAAACTTCTTATGAAAGTATGAATCTTCCAATTAAAGTATGACTCTCCTAATAAAGTATGAATCTATAATTAAAGTATGAATCTTCGAAGTAAAGTATGAATCTATAATTAAAGTATGAAACTTCTCATTAAAGTATGAATCACCTAATTAAAGTATGACTCTCCTAATAAAGTATGAATCTATAATTAAAGCATGAATCTTCTAAGTAAAGTTTGAATCTATAATTAACGTATGAATTGTCTAATAAAAGTATGAAACTTCTTATGAAAGCATGAATCGTCTAATAAAAGTATGAATCTAACACAACGCCTCTCTTCTGATAATGATTTCATTTTCTCTCCTCATTCAAATTCAGAAAACGTTGTTGGAAGAGGTGTCGACCCACGGATCTCATTCACACGGTGCAACACGCCACCTTCCCACAGAACCCCAGCGGCTCGCTGACGCCAGTGACGCCCCATGATGGCGGCCGACACACAGCAGCAAGCAGAGATTCAGGATGTGCAGGAAATGTGTTCTTATAATACAGGACCATTAACATTAACTACTCGTTATGTGCTTAAGGAAAAATATGCCCCCTTTTTTTTTATTTGAGGCTTCTCTGCCGGTTGGGGAGAAATAAACAACAACATGCCTTTAATAAAATATTTGAACCTTTTTTTTAGCAACATTTTTTTTTTGTTTGTATGTGAACATTTTATGTTGTTTATATTATTTTCCAGGAAGACAAAGCAGATCAGTTCATCGCTTCTCATTGACATAAGAAAAAAATATGAAAACTAATAATCTAATAATGAAATGAAAAAGAATTTAACAACTGCCCTTTCAATGCCCCCCCCCCCAAATTCAAAGACTCTTTGAATTTGTTTTTTCTCAGCACAAAGCACATTAGTAACGTCTAACTTCATTTATATACTTAGTTTTGGGGGAATTTTAATTTCTTGAGAGTGGATTTAACCTAATTACTGAGAAAAGGTGCAACTTTATTAAATAGGGTTGGTCCAACTAATTTCGCAGTAGTAAAATGAATTCACTAAATATAGTTTATTTTAACCAAACAGATTTAGTTTCCCATAAAACAACTTATTGCTGAGAGAAACTAATCTAATCATGTAAAAAGACTTTCCATGATTTGATTTAATGAATAATATCGCGTGCAAACAATGTGAACGGTAACGGAAATGTAAGTTTCAACACAGCATCAGGGGTGAAAACTCAAAACAAGTCACACCAACTCAATCGAATCAGTTCAGGCCGACTAGACTGAATCTAGTCAGAGTTGAATAGTTGAATTCTGCGTCGGTCCAAATTGATGTGAGCCGGATTATATTATTCACTCGATCGATCGATCATCAGCTGACATCTGACATCAATCCTTATTTACCACGGGAAGAGGCGGCATTCTGAATACTTCTACTTCTTATAGTTGATTCAACTAAATTACTCAGAATAAATCCAACTTAATCAAATAGGGTTGGACCAAATGAATTACCACAAATGTCTCTACTAAATGGAGTTTATCTCGCCCAAACAAATGACTTATGCTGAGAGAAACTCATTTAATCATGTACAAATACTTTCTAGGATTTCAATCCATTATCAAGGGTGAGAACAAAACAATATAAACCAACTCAATCAAATCAAGTCAGGCCAACTTGACTGAATCTAGTGAGAGTTAAATAATTGAATGATTATATTCTTCAATTAATCAATCGATCAATTAATCAATGGACGTCAATCCTTATTTACCGAGGGAAGAGGCGCCATTCTGAATACTTTTGGATTATTATAATTTCTTAGAGTTGATTCAACTTAATTTCTCAGAATAAATCCAACTTAATCAAATTGGGTCAGTCCAACTAAATTACTATAATTGCTCTACCAAATGGAATTTATATCTGGCCCAAACAAATTTAACCCTAACCCAGCATCGAGGGTGAAAAAAAGAAAATAAGACAAACCAACTCAATGGAATCCGTTCAGGAGAGTTAGAGTTAAAGAACTGAATTCTGTGTCGGTGCTACATGATGTTAGCGCGATCATAATGATAACATGAAATTATTTAATATAAACAACATCTTGCATTCAAGTTATTATAACCGCCAACCAGTTTTCCTCTTCTATGCTATTTTTTTTTTTTTTCAGTGTAAGATGTTGCTTTGGGGGGGTTTATGGGCCGACAGACTCAAAGTGGCTGCAGTGACGACAGCAACAACATGTAGATGTCCAGGAATCAGCCACAGCAAACACTAGAATCCATCTTTGATTACAGTTCTGCATTAAGAATGATCCAGATATTGGACCCATAAGTCTCTCCCTGCTGAGGCTCGTTTCTGGTTGGACCATCGCGGTCCTTGTAGCTGCAGGAGGAGGATGGAGGAGCTCAACCGGGCACGGATCCTATTTATTGCCCGCCCGCAATCACGCCAACAAACACCCCGGTGTACCGATGTGGATGTTCCGCAGCCGCACGCGCGCTCTTTGCGTCGATCCCATCCGTCTCGTGCGCACATGAGCGAACCCGTCACGGAGGAGGAGAGGATGTAAACTCACCGAGCTGTTCTGTCGCCGGGATGCGGGCTCGAACCTCACTGATGCTGGCGAGGACTCGGTGCTGCTGACCGCCGGTTGCCGTGGTGATGAGTGATCCACTGCAGGACTGCGCATGTGATCGAGCCCGCAGCCGCTCCGTCCTCCCACGGACGGAGAAACCGGCAGATCAGCGTCGGTGCCGCGCATCTCAGGAGATTGCGTCTGATCCGTCAGCAGGAAAACGCGCTTTCTGCGTTTTATCCGCACGTTCGTCATCAGCGCCGTCAGAAAAAAGTCAGAATTATAGAATTATCAGGAATTAAGAAACATAGAATTATAAAGAAAAAACGAACTTGAATTTAGGATTAATAGCTGCGAATAACTTAATAATAATAGGGGGAAAAAATAACTGTGGAAAAATTATTTCTCTGCATATTTTATTTAATTTATTAATTCAATATCTTAGAGACTCTAAACTAACCATAAAAATAACATATTGTTTGGTCAAGCAGTTTTGGAGCTTTTTTATTAAAAAAAAAGGTTAAATAAATATTTAAATGAAATAATTTCGTGATGAAAGTTTGTATTTGATGGAGTATAATTCATTTTAATTTTAATGTTTGTTTTTAGAAAACTATTTGACCCTTAGCTATTAGACTTTTTAGTTTGTATCAAGTTATATAATTTAATAAAAAAGAAAAAATTATTACTTTTATTATGCATAGTTTCAAATGCAAAGAAAAAAGAAATCTTAGACTTTCTCAACAGCGGCGGTTAATGCCTCCTCCTCTGTGACCCCTTTGACCTGTGGTGTCCCCCAGGGCTCCATCTTTGGCCCCTTATTCTTTAACATGTACATGCTAACATTGGGTCGTTTTATAAACAGGTTCAGCCACATTTGTTTATAAGAAAGAAAGACTCAAAATAAACTCAACCAAACAGGAGAGCGGGACATCAAAGGGTTAATCGAAGATTATGGGACAAAAAAATTACATTTTTCCCATGTTTGGTTTTTTGTTTGGTTTTTATTTGGTTGGTGTGTATATTTGTTTGTTTTTTATATAGTAAACACAGACTTCCCAGGTTTTATTTGCACCCCTAACTGTAATTATGCTGATTAGGAGAAAATTCAACAACTAATATCAATTTGATCTTAAAAAAAAAGAAGCTTATATATAAAATAGGACATGTTATTGAAGTATTAGAACTGTTAAATTAATTGAAGTTTACTTTCTTTAAAAACACAAGAAGCTGAAGAGAAATTGGACTTTAGGGCCTTTTTTTGAGTTGAAAATCAGGGAGAACTTTCCGCCCCACTGAATCTTGTGTCTCCTGGGTTTTTCACCGTTTTGCATTTGAAGTAGTTCCTCGACTTTGTTCCTGTTTTGGATCAATTCAAAGTGAGGTAAGCCTCATATTTCCATATGGGCCACAAGATAAAGATCAGACTCCACTGCTGGAGGGAAACCAAACGCATGTCCTCCAATTTAGCTTTAACTCTGCTTTTCATCTACCGTTATCTGCTGTTACTGCGTTTCACTGGGACATATTAGATCGGATTCAGGAACAAGGAAAACTTTATTAAATCCCCGAGGGGCAGATTGTTGTGCAGCCAGCAGTACATGAGAAAACAACAAAAAACAACAACAACAGGAACTATAAATTATCATCCACACGGAAGGACGGGGAAACAAATGAAAGGCCATAATAAAAAAAAAGATTCCAGATAAAAACAGAAATTCTTAATAAAGTATGGGAGTGCAAAAGATGGACTAAAAATTAAATAAAGAATTACCCGGAGTCGATTAAAAGACCATAAAAAAGTTTTTAAGGCTGCTTGTCCGACGGATGGGAGATTAGATTAGATTAGATTAGATTAGATTAAGATTAAGATTAAAATTTGATTAACATTCTATTAATATTATATAACGTTATATTATATAACATTATATTATATAACATTATAATACATTAGGATTAGGATTATATTAATATTATATTACATTATATTATATAACATTATATTATATAACATTATAATACATTAGGATTAGGATTATATTAATATTATATTACATTATGATTATTATTAGAGACAGATTATATTATATTATATTAAATTATATTAAGATTAAATTATATTATATTAAAATTAATTTATATATGGTTAGATTTGATTGGATTAAGATTAAGATTAGACTAAGATTAGATTAATATTATATTATATTACATTACATTACATTAAGAATAAGATTAGAGTGAGATTATATTATACTACATTAAATTATATTAGATTACATTCAATTGTGTCATATTAGATTAAGATTAAATTAGTCTGGATTAAGTTTAATATTATATTAATATTATATTAATATTATCTTAATATTTTATTAATATTAGATTAATATAAGAATATATAAGATTAAAATTAGATTAAGATTCTTTTAAAATCAAATTAGATTAGATTCAAATTGATATATGATAATATGATGATAATAATGATAATAATACATTTAATTTATAACACACTTTACATTTGGATCAAATCTCAAAATGCTACAAAGTAAAAGCAGATAAAAGCATCAATAAAAAATATAATAATAATTATATAAAAATATGACCAAAAAGCATCAATGTTAATTAAGATTAGATTAGATTGGATTAGTTATTATTGTTAATTCCTTTGAGTTCAACATTCTGCTTGTAGGGCACGTCTTCACGACTCGTAGTTCATTTTGGTTTATTAAGGATCCCTTTTAGTTATTACCGAACTAAAACTTTAAATCCCTGATGATGTCGTCACTTAAGTAAATAAAAAGGGAAAACACGGAACAATGCAACAACAATAACAACAATTTACAATATTTACTACTCGTCAATTTTGAACAGCCGAACAGACATGAACATGTAAATAAATGTTTGTGTATAAATGTAAATAAATGTTAAGTTTGGATGAAGCTGATTCAGTTTAGGAGTTTAGAAATAGATACAGAAATTGTGAGAATTATCGGCTAACATATAAGGCTAATAAAAACAAAATGTGCATTTCAATATGAAGCTTTTCTCAGATATTCTCTGAAATGATCGTTGGAATGAAGAAGGAAACGATCTTCTTTTTCCTTAATGTTCAAAAATCCAATTGTTGAAATATAAAAAAAGGATTACATAATTCGGTAACTATCCAAAGTGACATTTGGGTGTAACTCCTGGTAAACATGTAAACTTTTATAAGGAAAGAATGCATCGTATTTACAATAAACCTCACTCTTCTTTTCTTAAGAGTAGCTACGAAGCTTTGCATTGAAACGGACAAAAGAAAAATAGCTTTAAAATAAGAAAACGATTTTAAGAAGAACAGCAAAAGTCACCAACATGTGGTACTGTCGTTCGTTACCATTTCATTACATTACATTTTAACAAACTATCATGTATTTAAATCGCTGTAGTTGTAATGAAAGCCATGTCCTGCTCAACCGTGTGGTTGATCTCATTTTGAGTCTTTTTCTTATTGAAAAACGACTGAACCTGTTTATAATACAAACGGGTGTTAGCATGTATATGCTAAAGAGTAAGGGGCCAAGGATGGAGCCCTGGGGGACACCACAGGTCAAAGGGGCCACCAAGGAGGAAGCATTAACCATGGCTATTGAGAAAGTATAATATATTAAAGCCTAAACAGAATTATCTAACTACATTCAACCAAAAATGTCTAATAAAAGTTTTCTAAAAACACACTTTAACAAAATGTTGAGCTAATCTCATAAAAAAATCATATTTTTCATAAAATGCTTTATTTCCTAATGACATCATTTTCTAAGTCTGATTTTTTTTTTTAATTCTTTTTTACAGTTTTTAAACTTGCTTGACCAAAAATTTTATGTCATTTTATGGTAAATTTAAAGAGACTGTCTGAGATATCTATTTAATTAATGTCCCAAAACAAATAAAATATGCAAAGAAATGTTTTTTTCCATAGTTTCGTTTCTTTTTCTCTCGGTGAAGACATTAAAGGGTTAACTTCTGACCCTTTAAGTGCATTTTCTGCTCCTATAACTTTACTTTTAAGTTCTGTACTTTTGTTTTTACGTTGAGGTTTCGCTCCATAATTGAATGATCTCAATACATTTTCCTACGGCCCCTGAAGTGACGCTGCAGCTGAGGGAAATAATTAAAACAAGCCTGTTATGGATTTTTCTCATTTTTATATCTTCATAAAAAGCTCTTTAAATCTTGTGTAACGTTTTACTCCCCTATCTGGAGTTTGGCCTAAACCCAACTAACATTTCTTGTAATTTTAGGGATGTTTTCGAGAAGTTTTCTGGCTGCAGCCCTACATGAGTGGTGACTGATGAAAGGTCAAAGGTCAGGAGACGTGGTGTAGTTTAGCAGCCACAAACCTCCCAGCAGATATCCTTTGACCTGAAGCATCTCCACAGATGTACTGCAGCATGTGTGTGTGTGTGTTTGCATGTGTGTGTGTGTGTGTGTCCGTGTGTGTTTGTGTTTCTGGGTTATAGACTTTTGAACCAAAGGCATCTCACTGTGAGGCGGAGCAACTCACTGAAGGGTTTGTGATCCACGATGATGCTGTTCATGTCTCTCAATGTGTGAGTGTGTGTGTGAGAGAGAGAGACGGTGTGTGTGTGAGAGAGAGAGAGAGACAGTGTGTGAGTGTTGGAGAGGGAGTGTGTGTGTGTTGGAGAGAGAGTGTGTGTGTGTGTGAGAGAGAGAGAGAGAGAGAGAGAGAGAGAAAGAGGGGGAGAGAGTGTGTGTGTGTTGGAGAGAGAGTGTTTGAGAGAGAGAGGGGGAGAGAGTGTGTGTGTGTGTTGGAGAGAGTGTATGTGTGTGAGTGAAAGAGAGAGAGTGTGTGTGTGAGAGAGGGTGTGTGAGTGTGTTTGTGAGGGAGACTGTGTGTGTGTTTGTGGATGTGTGAGAGAGAGTGTGTGGATGTGTTTGTTTGTGTGTATGAGAGAGAGTTCGTGAGAGTGTGTGAGTGTTGGTATGTTTGTGCGTCAGTGTGAGTGTGTGTGTGGGTGTGTGATAGAGAGAGAGAATATTTGTGTGTGTGTGTGTATATGTGTGTGTGCGTGTGGGTGTGTGATAGAGAGAGAGAATATTTGTGTGTGTGTGTGTGTGTATGTGTGTGTGTGTATATGTGTGTGTGTGTGTGTTTGTGTATGTTTGAGACTTTTGGAGCCGGACTCGTCTGCAGATTTGGATCCACCTTTTCATGGAAGGAGACTCCTGCTGTTTTCCTCTTTGCCCGTGACTGACTGTATGAATTCAGTCGAGCATTGGTCCAAAAATAAAGACCCCCATCCCCCCGGCCCCCCGGCCAGCCCATCAATTGGACCTACATTTATTATTTTGACCTTTCCTTTGCGGGGGAGGGACATCAAAGTGGATCCTCCGTTCTTTCGTCTGTGAAGAGGCGGACTGCAGGCCAACGCTTTCTTTACGTTTTGTTTCTTCCAGTGAAGAAGAGAGACGAAGGCTGGGTCAGAAATCAGAACCGATGAGGTCGAGGTGTGTGGAAGGAAAACGGGCCAAACCATCCGTGTTAACACGGAGACGTTTTTACTGTTTCACATATTCAAAAATCAATACAATCATATAAAATCTAAATATAATAATAATAATAATAATAATAATAATCCCTCTCACCACATCCAGAAACCTCCTCTTTGCTCCTCCCCTTCTTCTCCTGCCTGCAGCTCCATCTCCAGCATCCTTCTACCAGTAGATCCACTCTCCCTCCTCTTCACGGGTCAGAACCATCTCAGTCTGTCCTCTCGGACTTTGTCTCCAGGACATCTCACCTGGACTGTCCCTCTGATGTCTCCTTTCTAATCCTGTCCTTCCTCCTCACTCCCAGAGAACATCTGAACATCTTCAGCTCTGGCTCCTGTCTTCGGGTCAGAACCTCCTCTAAACCCTCTAGCAGAGCTGCTCTCACCTCCATCTTGGAAACCTTTCCCTTCACTCCTGCTGCTCCTCTTCTTCTGTTACAGATAACTGTAACCCAGTAATGAAGCAAAAGTACTTTTGCAGTGGTTCAATTCTGCCAAGAGAATCTGGATCTCTGAAGGTGGAAGCGGGTCCAAAACATCATTTTGAAATCAAGTTTCTGTAATAAAAGAAAGATTCAGTTCTTTTACAGTCATGGTTCTGATTTATGACCCCACAAGTTCTCTCCCGCCCAGAAAACAGCTGACTGTGGATTTGAAGCTTTCGGAGTTTTGTTTTTCTTTTATTTGAGGCGGAGTGATAATTGTCTGGTGAAAGGGAAAAGCGGCGCAGACACTGGGGCTCACCAGAGACCACAGAGCTTCCTCCTCCGCGCCCCGATGTTTTGACGGCCCTAAACTTTAAGCACCAACCTCTAGTTCTTCAGATTTATGTTGATGATGTGCTAAAATGTTCTGGTTGAGTGTTGAAGGGAATCTTTGGAGCGGGTCGCTGCTCCTGGTTAGATGTTAAACACGTTTATTTATAGTTGCTGTGTCGGCCCCCTTTCCCCCCCTGAAGATTGGAACCCATGCACACACTCGCTGGAACCGTCCGGTCCGTTGAAGCCATCTGTGAAAATCCTGAATTATATTATAAATACAATCATTTATTATTGTCTTTTTTTATTTTATCAGTAATCAGAGAATTCTGATTGTTTGCGTCTCATTGAATGTTGATAGTTTTCAAGTACGAACCTTAAATCTCCATTTTCACATTCACATAAGAGTTTATTTCAATAAAACTAATATTGATTTTCACTCCACTTTATGTCTGTGATATTATTTTTTTGTCATTCTAGCCCTAATATGAGCAGCAGCTGTGGATTTAATTTGTGTAACTGTAATAATGACAAGTAACAAAACCTCTAGGTACTTTAAATGGAGATAATAATAATAGAAGAAAAAAAAAATATATATATATATATAATAATAACACCAATAATTATAATAATAATAAATAATAATAATTAAATAATAATACAATAATAATTATAATAATGGTAATGAATTATAATAATAATAATAATCATAATTTAAAAATTGTTTTATGAAAAAATAAAATAAAGTAAATATTAATTAGAGTATTAATGATAGTAGTAATGATAATGGAGATAATAACAGAAAATATATATATATATTTATATATTTAATAAATAAATAATAATAATAACACTAATAATATTATAACAGAAAAAGTTAAAAAAAAATAATAATAATAATAATAGTAATCAAAATAAAAAAATAGTTTTTTGAAAAATAAAATAAATAAATATTAATTATTTTAATAATAACTTTAATAATAGTAGCAATAGTAATGATGATAATAATAATATTTACAATAGTAGTAGTAGTACTAATAATATAGATAATAGTAATGATAATAATAGTAATAATATTAGTATTAGTAATAGTAAAAATAGTAATAATATTAAAGTAATAATAAAATAATGAATCATAATAATAATAAAAGTAATAATAATTATTATTAGTAATAATAATGATGATAATAGTAATACTTAGAATAGTAGTAGTAGTAGTAATGATAATGATATTAGTAATAATAATGATATTACAAATAATAATAATAATAATAATAATAGTAATGAAGAGTCCAAACAGAAACCTGCGGCTCATAAAACAGAAAGGCTTCATGGCGGGTTCTTAAACTGTGTCTGTCTTCGATCAGATTTCCAGCAGAAAGTCAGGAAACTGTCCGACTACTTTACCAACGACGCCATCTAGTGTTCCAGCAGTCACATGACCGCTGCAGCGCAAGCTGCAGGGTCGCTGACGTCACCAACCTGCCTCACCACTGAGTCAGACCCTGCTGAGTCTGACTCTGGTGTGGCAGGTTGGTGACGTCATCAGATGGATGAACCCACAGATCAGTTCAGCCACTCCATTCGTCCTCTGCGTCATTACTGTCGTGTTTCAGTGACGATGACTACGAGGATGAAGCATGAAGCTGAATCGGAGCCTCAGGTGAATGGATATTCCACAGAGAATACATTCAATTCATTTTATATAAAAAGTCAAGTATGAGTTAAGGTACAACAAAATATTTGTGTCTTGAGAAAACTAAACTTCAAACACGAAATATTTTTTAATTTATACATATATAAAATAAGAAACTTAACTATACATTTTAACTTAACAATTAAAGTGCTGGTGCTGTATATATGTTTATGTATATATATATATATATATATATATATATATACATACAGTATATATCTATATCTATATCGATATATTTCTATATACATTTCTATATCTAACTATCTATATTTATTTATATATCTATCTTTACATCTCTCTATCTGTATCTATTTATATATATTCTGTTAATGAAGGAAAAAATTACTAATATTTTGCAACATTTATCAATATTCTTGTGTTATATGTTTTGGAAGACTGTGTGCTTGAAGCAGAATTTTTTTTAATTTATTATAAATATTATATCCCCCATAAGGAGCTTGACTACAAACAAACTGTTATAAAGTACGAGGAACACACAAAACATTTTTTATTAATTAATGAATAAAATAAGTATATACAAACGTGATTTTTATGTTTTTATGTTTATGTATGAGGCACGTATTATATGATACTGGTATCAGTAAAATCACCGCATGTCTTCTGCATTTCTGGGAAATTTTAGAATCGTAGTTGGACATAATAATAATAAAAAATTTAATATATTTGTTTATATGTTCAATATAGGTTGCTGCCAGAACTGTGAAAATGAATAATCCATTATATGTATTTATATGTATAGATGGATGGATGGATAGATGGATAGAGAGATAGAGAGATAGAGAGATAGATAGATAGAGAGAGAGATAGATAGATAGATAGATACTGCAAAAACATTTATCAAAATCCAGACGGACACACAAACAAATGATTGATGGGATTAACCAGGATAAGGTGATGATTGTTTGATGAAACATCCCAATATAATGTTGGTTGGTTAGATGTAGTTACTTTTTTTAATTTAATTATTACTGTTTTGTACTGACCCGATGTTTCAAATCTATATATGAAAAAAAAAATTTCACTAGGTGGAATTTTTTAATATACACCTAGTGACAGTGGGCTCACTATAACAACAAATAAATGAATAAATGGATAAATAAGTAGAGAATTCATTTACACTTAATATTGCTGCATTTAGGAATTGTCCTATATAATGTAATATGATTATATGACTGAATTTACGAATAAAAAAAAAAAATCCAATTCTGCAAACAACCACATCTATGGCGTAAAACTCAAATACTGATCTAACATCTTCACAGAGCACAGAAGAATTAAAAGTAATCGTTAAAAATGTTATTAACACAGAGTCACATAAAATATATTGGAGTTTTTTATTTCACCTTTAGCACACAGACAATCTCCTCAAAGTCTGTCGCACCACAGAGGACTCATTAACGTCGGCGTGAAAAACAAACGTGGTGCCTGAGCTGACGTCTTCTGCACCTCAGGAAGTTGTTCACACCTCGTCAAAACAGGTTAATCCACAACTGAATTTCTTTCAGAGGTGTTGATGAGGACGCCGTAAACATCAACACATGATGCAACCGTAGCCGCTCTTCCTCCGTGTGAGACGCAGCTGGACGGAAAACTTCTACCTTCTAATATCAAACCGCTGAGACACACAGAAGGTTCAGCGGGAAGAAGCAAATGTAACTTTCTGCCCTCCAACAACGTTTGATATTAAAATGAACTCATTGAATGGTTGCGGCGCAAAACTGAAGGATAGATACGACTCCTCTGAGTGAGGAGTTAAAGCTGAGCTAAATCTACCGACAACTCCAACAAACTCTCTGAGTATCTCTCAAATTCTCTATAGCCGCTCGTCTCCTTCCACTTCAGCGTCTCTGTTCAGCCCACTGAGCCCCCAGCTCAACCCCAAAGGAACATCTTAGGAATCAAACAAACTCTTGATACTGAGCCCCCAGCTCGACCCCCCAAAAAAGATAAGAGGCAGCAATTGCCACATTGTAACAACAATGTTCCATACGGCTTATTATTATTTTTCTTTCATTTTAAATGTTGCGAAACACATAACGTCACCAAAATTTGGATATGCCAAAAACTACCGCTTCGTAAAATTTCAAGCAAATTTGCATGCAGTTAGTCCGTAATCCTGCTCACAAACAAACAAACAAATTCTAAAATCCTTAAAATCCAAGTTAGCTTTTAATCCCTCCTCCTGGTAGCATCAAAATGCTGATTAAACGTTATTAAATCACAAGTTAGCTTTGGACTGGCTGCGATAAACGCACGCTAAAATGTGTTTTTAAGTATGAATCTGCCGTGTCTCAAGGTGGAGGTGAGAATTTCTCCTCATCACAGCACGTTGTTTTATCTTGACCCCCCTCGGCTGTCATGTGACTGGACCACCTGACTGAAGGTGAAGAGATCAACAAGTTGTGCTGGAAATCTGAGGGAACATTTTAATAGTTCCATTTAAATGTTTGATGGACGTAGTCTCAAATGAGCAAAGGGTAGTTGGAGAAAAGGATAAAATTCTTTTCCTTTAATTCTCAGTGGCGGGTAAAAGATGAGCGAAACCCCCAGTTTTTTATGGAAGCGGGAAAAATTCTCCCTAATTACGAGAAAAGATCACGTAATCTTTTCTCGTAAGATAATATATCGCGATAAGATCTCGGAATCATGAGCTCTCAATCTCGTGATTAAGAAAACATATCTTAGTTGACCGAAAGAGGAGGTTTCTGGATATGGTGAGAGAGGACATGCAGTTGGTTGGAAAAAAATTCTCGCAAATTACCAGACAAAATCCCGAATTTACGAGATAAGATCTCGGAATTATGACATGTAGATCTCGTAATCATGAGAACATATCCAAGCTGACCAAAGGACAGATTAAAACAGCAGCCCAAAGAAGAAGATCCGGGCCCTGAAGCAGAAAAGCTTCCTCGAAACATCACAGGAAGTCCTACATGCTTGATGCAGGTTAATTAGTGAATTTACCAGAAAAATTAAAAGACAGTTTTGGTCAACCATTCTTTTAAACAGGAAAAAAAAAAGACATGATGAATATCCGTATTTCAGGGAAATTAGCCCATTTTAATTAGATCAGTCTTTTAGTAAAACATTTTTTTATAACCTTATTAGAAGTT
>VRLP01008784.1:0-15318 GCA_009660295.1 Lophius piscatorius
TATATATTTATATATATACATATATATATATATTTATATATATATATATATATAAATATACATACGTATATATATATATATATATATATATATATATATATATATATATATATATATAGAGAGAGAGAGAGAGAGAGAGAGAGAGAGAGAGAGAGAGTGAGAGAGAGAGAGAAATAGATATATCTATATATACAGTACATAGAACATGAAAACACATGGACGTATAAGTACACATACATACAGAGACATTACATAAGAAAAAGACAAACAGTGATCTTAAAAACGCCCCTCTGTTTGAATTGTTTGTTTCCATGCAGACAAGATGCTCATGTATTTTCCATTTCAGGCATCCACCACTCCACTCTATCATGCATAACCGAAGCATGCTGAGCAGTCACTTAGACAAAAACGGCTGCCTATAATACACAGAGGAGGGCCGCAGGCGCTACAATTTCATTCTTATGTCTTTTGAATGTCTGAATATAAAACAGACATAATTGACTGCAGTTGCAGCAAATAAAGTGTCATATCTCTCATCTTTCATCCCTGTTGCCATATAGAGACAGAATGTGACTGAGCATTTGTCAAAGATAGCTGGATGAGAGCAGAATAAGAGGCGTTTGGAAAGAGGTAGAAAATAAGTATGTGATTCTGATAGTTGACGGAGGAACTGAGAGATAGGGCCAGTTGGAAGGGAGGTTGCAAAAAGATAGAGAGAGGGTAGAAAAATAATGTGGGAGAAGAAAATGTCCTGTGTCGATAAGCAGAGCCAATCTAAGCCAACATATGGAGCAGCGTGGAGAAGGAGCTCCTTTAGCCCAGGCCTTATCTGCCGAACGACTCGTCTTCAGCCTGATTGAATGACTAATCTCCTGGTCTGACAGCATAACAAGGCTGAAAGTACACTGAGACACAGAGCTTGAGGAGATGGAAGAAGCTGGTCGACCTGGGAACACTACAGGGCATTCAGCCTCAGGATATTGGCAGAGAGACATGGAAGTAGAGTGGAATAAAATGATTGGCAATAGACAAAGGGAAGAAATGTATTTCAGAAGATGAAACCCAAAGAAAATAGCAAAGCAAGGCGATACAGTCAAATGAAGGAACAACTCTTTCGACAGAGGTTTTGCAAAACTGTCTCTGTGTTAAGAGAATGAATAAGTTAACATTGATATTGAGTCGTTTGTCACGCAAATTTCCCCAAGGAGAGTCACCTGCGGCATGCCTGAACTCTCACTTACCCACCGCTTCCCGCCACTGATATTTTCATTTAGACCTCCAAAAGTAATTATAGTTCATCATAAGTATTCCTGATTCAATTACTTAGCTAATGGAATCTAATTAAAAACCTGCAGTTTAATGGCCCCTATTGTGTTTGCTTTGTATTACAGCATTGATACCTGTTATTATCAAGACCTTTAAATCATTGGAAGATAAACAGAAAAGGCGAAGGATGGGCGCAGTCTGCAAAACCATCTGGGATGCTTTCATTATTTTTTTTGTTGTTTTGAGTTTTCCTAAACCAACTCGAACCAATCGACTCGAGTAAACATCAGGCCGACTCCCCGATGACAACTTTCAATAAACATGTCCAAAACATTTCTCTTTGTCATTAATCATATATATAGAGGCTATTAAAGGGAATACACAACAAGCAGCACTTTTCTTGTTGTGTTGCTGTTAAAAACAAACCCTTTGAACTGGCCTCTTCCTCCTGACAAGACTAGACTCAGAGTGGCGATGGTCAAGCAAAGTAGACAGTAAATAAAGACAGGGAGCAGTAGAGTGTAGTTTGTTATGGTGGTTTTGCTCTAAGCAGAAATAAACACACTCACAGCTGCACAACACTGCAGCAAGGTGCATCACGAGATGCAGGTGTCATCTTGTCTGCATGTTGACATGCAGCTCACACTAACAGCAGGCAGAGACCGAGACATCAAAACACTGACGGGTGCACAAAATACATGCTTTTTCAACTTAGAACTTCTTACCAGCAGGATCAGGGGTCACCAATCGTCATACCGCAGGTCAGATCTGGAGTGGCATCCATCCAGAGTGTAAAGCCACCATCTGCTTGTGAACTGATGATGGAGTGTGTGTCGTCCTGCAGAGAAACATGTCATACATATGTTCTCTACTAGTGCGTCCGACACACAAATATGACATATGTTGCTGTTGGTAGTGTAAATGACTCAAGGATTACTGTGTTAATGGGCTCATGTGTGGTGTTCCAGAGGACGGATTACAGCTGTGAGCCATCAAGAACCTAATCTGATTGGAGCGGAAAGAATTGACCAGTGTGGTTTATTATGTGGATGAAGCCGAGAGTCTGTGGTTCGTCATAGATAGACACATAGAAACAGGGTCCATGTAATGTTTTAGAATTTCAATTTTCCTTTCAAGTAACACATATTGAAAAATGAAGAATGAGTCTTTTTTTTAAAAATCTTTTTAAGACAAAAGTATTAAAATGCAATCTCTTTTTTCCCTTACATGACCAAAAAGGAATGAGATCAATTTAAAAATGGTATGATATTAGTTTTCCTGTTTGAATAAGAATAATGAAATTGCCTTGAAAAAGCAACAAAAAAAAGGTCTGTTTTATTAATTTTCTGAATGCAGACAGCAAATTATCAGCTCGGCAGTAGCAGTTTGTTTCAAAGCAAACTAAGAAAAGAGGGCACGAGTCTCAGCTCTACTGACGGGGGTTGTCTGCATTACTTTTCCAGGGTACTTTTAGAGGAAATACATTAGCAGCTCTGATCCTAACTCTAAGCTCCAAGTTAATCTGATTCCAACAGCATATACACACACCGGTAAGCCACAACATTAACACCTGTTACTGGTGCTATAGGTTTGGTTGAATGACATTGGTTCTACATAGCTGGAAACTGACTTCACTATGCAAACAAATTGAAGAGACTTATGAGTATATTGTCACATAACAGAATATCGATTTAGCTAACAGATCCGTGTTTCCGATTTGGATGTTTTCATCAGAATGCAGGCTGGCAGTCGCTACAAGGCGCACCGCACCCACTACATGATCAATCCTGGAACTGATGAGACACCAGCAGTACTGGTGGAGTGTATGCCAAACTGCAGCTGTTAAATGACCACATCCAGCATAAAAAAATAAAAAAATAAATAATGAATTAATTAATTCTTTCAGTTTTTTTGCAATTGGATTTTTTTAAATTGGAAAATGAAAATCAACAAATTTCTTTAATTTTTTTTATTTTATTTTCATCATAAGAAAGAGAAACACTTTGTCATCACCGTCGCTGCCGCAGATCCCCAATATGAATACATTAAACAAAAACTATTTCATGGATAATTTTTATACTACCATAGACTTTAGTGCGAGGAAGAACTGGATTGATTTTGAGAACGGTCAGCTGTATATTTTGACACTAAGGGAATCTTTATCTCAAAAACATTTCAGGCTATAATTTCTCAACCATTGATCTGATTTAGTAAAAAAATGGTGCATGTGAATGGACTGAGGAGATCTATCTGGCATACATTCTGTTTTACCTTAATAATTCATATTTCACTCACCAGACAGACCTCTTTTTTTTTTTTTTTCTACAAAAAATACGCTACAATTTAATATGAGGAGTTCAATCAGGTGGATCGCTAGCAGAACACAGAGGATTGTACTTTTTTTATATTTGTATTTACTCTTGCCATCAGGGATAACATAATAGTCCTAGTTATATTATATTAACCACTTCATTTTCTCAAAACCATTCTGGGTATGAAAATCTACCCAGAGGTCAGTGTTGTGCACGGGGGTCTGGTGTGCAAGTCAGTGTCCATTCTTAAAGGGCAGCCATTTATTTTTCCTCACTATGAGGATCATCAACTAGACATTTTCTAGTAACTTACTTGAACCAGAGCTGAATAATCAAATTTGAATTCGAGTCATTTTGTACCGTTTGATCATTGTATTGGTATTTACTGTTAAATCCTATGCTCTCTCGCTCTGTGTCGCTCTCTCTTTAATTTGTGTCTCTTGATCTCGATTTATAGTGCAACTGAGTAGCATGTAGGATGGTCCAATTGTACATTGTTTGCTCGTTTTACTATGTTTTGCAAAACTAACAAACTAATTATCAAAACAACTAAATTCAAGTACCATACACAGACGAGTGACACATAGTCCAAAAAGACTGTGATTATAGACTTACATCATCTTGCGTCCAGGTCCTGATACATAAGAGCAGTGTTTTATCTGAGGCTCAAGCCACAGCCCATCTCCCCTGTTGGGAGATAAGGAGCCATGTGGTGATGCATGTTTATAACCTTTGATTTGAGCATATTTACATTCAGGAGCGTTGCTACAAAGTCACTCATGCAAGACACATTGACTTTCTGCTCAGACCACACCGCTCTTTGATATGACTAGACATGAATCATAAAGGGACTATTGATTTCTGGAAAGGAGCCACATTAAAAGATCATAAAAACATGCTTAATATGCCATTCATGAATGATGGATGAATCCAATGTGTTTTAGTGGTTTTCTTTTACTTGAATAGTGTGCTTGATGTCTCATAGATTTTACTAACTTAGCATGCTCATGAATAATACCAAGCTACAATTAACACCCAGTGGTTGTATATCTCAGATGCAGTTTTCATCCATGTCTATGACTTATAGCCAGTGAAGTGATTGATGGAGTCTTGTCACATGGTACGATGGAATCTCTATAGAGCTCATTGGGAGCAAAACCAATGGGAATATTAGCATGAGGGAAGGGAAAAGTTTACAAGATGGTAGTGAGACCAGCTCTGCTGTATGGTTTAGAGATGGTGGCTCTGACCAAAAGAGAGGAGGCAGAGCTGGACATGGCAGAGCTGAAGATGTCTTTGGAAGTGACGAGGATGACAGGATTAGAAACGGCAACATCAGAGGGACAACCCAGACTAGACGTCTTGGAGAAGAAGTAAGAGAGGCCAGATTGGGATGGTTTAAGCTTGTAAAGATGAGGAATAATAAATTAATTGTAGATGGAGCTGCCACTGAGGAGAAAACAAGAAGACTGAAGAGGAGGTAACTGGATGTGGTGAAAGGGGACATGAAGTTTGTTGGAATGTAAGAAATGAGAAAAAACAATGACTCCTAGTTGATGTAAGAATAATATAACCCTAAAAGGGAGGAGACTCCAGTGTAGATATAAAAATAGAAGGATTAAATATCTCTTCCGGCCTGAGAACACCTCAGAGTCCCCAGGACAAGCTGGCATGTTGTTGGGGATAAGGGACATTTGGAAATCCCTTCTTAGTCTGCTTCCACCATCATCTGAGCCACAATAAGCACAAGAAAATTAATGAATGAAGAATTAATGAAAATAAAGTTGATGTTGCTAAAAAAGAGCTACCAATCATAAATTCCCGATCCCTCAAACTCCTTTAACCCAACAGTATGGAAGATCTTTACATTTTTATACAACATACCACATTTGTATGGTAGGCATGCCATATCAGTGTTCCCAGTTTAGTATGCAACCTTCTGTTCCTGAGTTGGTGATGGATCATAGCCAGAAAAAGTTTTGCAACACATTGCAACATGATGATGCTACATATAAGAGAAGAGAGAAAAGATATTATAAAGTGGTTCTGAAGTATCACATTCATGACAATGGGACAGACATGAGCAAACAGGGACCTTGACCTTTTACTCTATTAACCACCAGTGGACAAGAAATTCTACTTATGTGTTCCTAGTATCACATTTATGAGTTTGGGGCGGATGAACAGACAGGAGGACCCACTCACCTCGAATAATGAGGTAAACACACAGTTGAGCTTTTGTCATTGATAAAGTATAGTGTCCTGCTGTTAAGCAATTAGATGCCATACTTTGTAGTGTTGTTGACCTTTTACGCCATGACTGCTCAACTGTCAGTATGTATATGAAGGTTTGTATTACAGGTGACCCCAGCCTCTATACCAGCAGGAAGCTTCATGTCACTTCTTTATGCAGTACAATACAACCCCGAGGACAGGCTGTTGAAGACCCTGCTTTTGTTGGGTCAGACCCGGCAAGGAGTTTACCTCTACAATCATCTAGGTGCTGACCACTAGTGAAGCCAGATGGAGAGTAGAGCATGTACAATATGGAAATAGTATTTCCTTGGATATAACTCCAGTTCTATGTGAACATACACAGGCCTAATGTATTGCTAAGTTTCAAAAGGAAAAAAGTAAAGAATGGATATGTTTTATAGGAGGAGGGTGCTGACACTGATGGTATTGTAAGTGCAAAAATATTGCAAAATTATCAGATATTGGCAATTCTCATCAGCCCGATTCATTTGTCCAATATGACAGTGGCATGCCCTCAGTGTTAGCCTATAATTGTGCTGCTATCCTTTCATCCATTCATCTAGGTCTTTCATGCTGCTGGTATGTGCACCCTCCACCCAAGCCCTCACAGGTCCATCGACTTCATTAACAGTCTCAGCAAAGTCATCAGCAACCAAAGCCAGTATCCAGACTCCATGGGAGGATATAACTATTGCTGCTCACAGCAGATTCCCTTAGAACAGAATATCATTAATAGACAGACCATTTATTACATTTAATTTATCATTTTCGCTCTATGTGTCCCACACCCTATCTCTCTCTCTCTCTCTCTCTCTCCTGATTCAAATGATCTAATCAAGTGACTTTCTATCAAACTTAGAAAACGCCCACATTGTCAACTTGAAATGAACTGAAACTTTTGTTGAAAGGGTCCTTATCTCCAAGTGCTGACCCTCTGTTACAGTTGTTTGGTTACAGAGAATATTATAATGCAACAGTAAACTTAACATTGTCATTAACATTTGAGTTACAATGATAGCAAATTAGAGTGGTAGGTACAATTAGTTTTCCCTCTTTATTTTCAAGAATGTACAAGAAACACATAATAATAATAATAATAATAATAATAATAATAATAATAATAATAATAATAATAATAAAAGTAATAATAATAATAATAATATAATTGGACCGTCTATCTTCTATCGCCAAAAAAGATAACATAATCAACTTGAAAAGCATTTGCATCAGATCTGATTGTTTCTTGATCTACCAAATCCTTTCTCAGTAGCCCTGTTTTATGAAATGCAAGGTTACAACACGGTGTTATGACATGATTCAGATGGCCACAACAAAAAAGGTGGATAAACAACATGTTTAAGCATTAAAATAATTCCTTATTAAACCAATTCAGCAGATAATACCAAATCACAGGATATCAAATCAAATTAACTCAATGTTTACAATATAGGGTTGAGTAGTCAGTGAAGTCTGTGGGGAATGGGTGCATGAGTGGGGAATGGGTGCATGAGTGCGGAATGGGTGCATGCATAGTGCCTGTTGGAAGAGGAGCGACAGAGGGAGAGTGCTGCTATGTAAAACCAGGAAAATCTGGGCCCCACAGTGGTTCCAGTAAATCATATTTCCTGCTCCCTTCTCTCTGGTGATGTTCATATATGACATCCCAGATCATTAACATCTGCCAAAATGGTTTTGTCTGGTTGATTCCTAGCCAGGAGCCACCTGTTGTGATGTAATGTCCATGCCATGATGTGATGTATAATTGCGAGTCTGCACAAGCTCCTTATTTTAAAACTGTATCCAATGCTTAATATACTGTAGTTCCTGTGTTGGAAATCCTGCCCGACTCAATCAACTGTGTGCATCTTGAAATAACTTCAGTCAGAAATAAACAGTATTCATAGTTAAGCCGATCGGAGTAGAGCACTGCTCCAGGGAAGCTTCCCACACACGGCAGAGCATCCGGTGGATGCATTAACATAGTCAATCAGCTCAGACAGCCACACGATCACGGCATAAATGGCCCGTGGACACACAACAGTAAATGTCAACATGATGAGATTCATGATATTTAAATAAAACTAAACAAAAATAGTTCCTTACAGAATCTTAAACCATTACTTAATTACTATATTATTACTATTCATCATTTCACATCTTCTTCAATTGGATGTTGGAGATGTTTAGACAGGATACAAATATTCTGTTATATAAGTGTCAGAAGATGCATTATTTAAAATAACTAGGTGGTAAATAAAAGACAGAATAACTCGTGCTTTTATTATATTTATTATATTTTTTAACTCGAGGAAATGGTAATTTTATGAAATAGCTGTTCATTACAATGCGCATTCCAGCTGATCTGTTTTATATGTTAAATATGTTTATATACATCATTTCTTTTGAGTGACTCCAGTATAACAGTACAGCAGGACAAATCAAAAAACAGTCTCTGTCTCTTATTCAAAGGAAGTGATAACATAATCTGTAATATTTGATTAATTTACACTAGGGAGAAAAATATTTACAGTTTGTCATAGACAAGGATAGTGAAATTCCCCATATCTCAATGCGGATGAAGAGAAAGTATTTAAAGTACCCGCTGTTAACACGGAGGGAGGTTAGGCTCATCCATAACTGATTAGTAGATCTTATGTTAATACCATGTGCAAATGTTATTATCTTTCATTATTTCTTTTAGTTTTGTATCATTGAAAGACCTTTATCAGCATATCTCCCTTGTCTGAAAAAAAGTAATGCAATTCAACCTTTTTTACCAATTTATGGCTCATTTACTTGTCCATATTATGATAATACAAAGGATATTATTACCATTCAGAAATGCTGGACAATTATTTACACAGTCGTTAGTTTTGAAGTACTCTAACCTCATTGAATGGTTGGTTTGATTCAAAATTTCCCACCTTACTCCTGGCCATGCTAGATAACATTCTGCTGTGTGTTTTCGTTGATGATATTGTTGTGATGGTGCTGCTTCACAAACCATGTCTTGATCCAAAGCCTAAAGGAAATATTGCCGGGTGAAAATGTTTTAAGAAGAATAAAATTACTTTTATTCAAAATCAATCAGTGTGTCCTCCTGCAAAGACAGTTTCAACCGGATTGTCTGTATACGCAACGGACACTAGAGTGTTTTAATTAAAGACTTAGACATTTTCAAGTTGTTTTTCACTCCCAAAACTGCACTTAAACATATTTTGAGTGAAGCAGTGCTTGTTGATGGATTTAAGTGTCATAGTTGATCTCATAAGTGTTTATGCAACTCCACAGAGATGTAATTAAGCTCCACCCACACAAAAATGAAGGCGGGGGAAGTTTAAGAAGTCATTCTGAGTACAGGACCTGAGACTCAGACTGTTCAACTAGTTACAAGTTAGTTACTTACTTCACTTAACACTGTGACTTTGAAATAAACAAATTTATAGAAATGTAATGAGCAGTAGAGGTTTGTCTATGTGCTTTATTGTGAAAGAAAAAATAGAGTTTGACTGTAAATAATAAAAAAATGAATACTCCCAGCGAGAGGTAAACAACACAATAAAGTGTTGAAAGAACATGATTAATGTATTAAACAAAACTTTGAATATTAGAACTCAACACTATTAGAGAATTTGAATAAAGGACCCATGCAAATGTGCCCTATTCCACAAACATTTCAAATTCTTATGTCAAATAATATTTAAATATTATGTCAGTGCTTAGTCTGGGAGGGGATTTTCCATTATTATTTAAGTTACTCTATTCACAATCACTCGTTTTGTCTTTTTTCTGAATGCTTAATGCTGCTCTTCAAAAATGTGCACGAGGCTATTTAACCAGAATCTGCAACGCATTTCTCCAACTGTATATTTCTGTTAAAAGGAGAATGGACCTGCTGTTTTATGAATGCACTGACAGTGGAGATGGAGATGGGGGGTGCACTTGATAATGAGGCATTGCTTTAGACAGCTATAGACATGACGCGCTTTAAAACCGAGTGAGAGACGAGGAGGGTGGAGGAGTACAAAAATGGAACATGACAAGACTGTTGGATCTCCACTTATTCTCTCCAGCTGAGCTGCAGTTTGATCGCAGCACTGGGACTAATTTCTTGGCAGTTTTCAGGCAGTCTGCCTTTGTAGGCGGGCAAAGGTTTAGTTGGAATAACTTGAACATATTTCCCAAAAGTCCCCGGGCTTGAGGATTGGGACAGTGAGGATTTCTAATTAAGTCAATTATAAGGGTGTGTGTGAAGGGCAGCTGAATGCTCATGTTTTACATGAAACAGATCTGAGGAGACTGCCTCATCCACTGTGTGGGAGACTGTTGAAACAATGTTTTAACCAACCAGTTTTCGAGTTAACTTGGGAGTTCTCGAACATGCTGTGACTCTCTGCATTCATCTTGCCCAGCAGGGATGATGCTTTGAGCAGTCTGACGCCCCTGATCGCCCGGCGTCACGAGCAAAATAACAAAATATTAAGATTTATGATGTTTCTGTAGGCTACCAGCATCTCACTGAGGTGCGATATGAGATGTTCAACAGGGAATCCTAAGGCGCTCACTAATGGATTATAATTACCTTCATTTGGTTCAGTGTAAGACATAAGTCAGTGGGGGCAGCGAGGCATGGTTTAGCCTCCCTTTTAGATAGTTAGATATTTTTTTCATTTTGGCAAGTAAAGAAGTGGTGTAAAGGTATTAGTATAGTGTCACGCAAACCAAAGCGGCCATACGCCCAGATACACACACACTCTACACACACACACACGCCCAAACAAGGGAAAAGTCCTGTATTGTTTATCGAGTGCACGTCATGTCACTGAAGCAGACAAGAAGAATCAGACTATATCACAGAGATGAACTGAACGGCAATCACATATTGGAGATTCTGGATGGGATATTTAACCTACTTGAGATAAGGTGAAAGAAATTTTTTTTGCATGGGATGTGTGTGTCCATGCGTGATAGGGTAGGTCGGTGTGTAGTCAGATGAAGTTCACGTGGCACTTGTGTGCAGTTCTATCATCTGGATGTAATGGGCACATGAAAGCATTTGCTGTTTTCATTTTGGGTTAGGTTTTGGGTTGTGTGTAAATCGATTTCTCAATATTGAGTTCCAGCATTGGAGCATGATCACATTTGGAGTCATGGTAATGGTGAAAATGAAAAAGAAACAAACCACAGCAAAACAGATAAATATAAGCAAAAGGTGTTTTTAATGGCATAGTAGAGTTATGCAATAAAGACAATATACTGGTAAGTATCGGCACTGTGTTAAAGGCTTTGATTTCACAAAAACTTGAATTTGCAAAACTTTGATAGCACTCTAATTGGAGTATCCAATTACACCGGTCAAGTCAGTTTTGTTTTTTATAGCGCCACATCCCAACAAATGTTATCTCAATGCACTTTCCAAGAAGTGTAGCTCTAAACCATACTCTTTATTCCCTTAGACCCAACCATTCCCACTCGAGCAAGAACTATGGTGACAGTGGTGAGGAAGATAACTGTCTTTTAACAGGCAGACACTTTGAACAAACCCTGACCACCGGACCCTCTGCCTTGACCAGTTGGGTTGAGAGAGAGATTGAAAGAGAGAGTGAGAGGTGGGGAGGTGATACAGACATTTACAGCAACGATAATAATAGCAGCTATAATGTTAGGATAATATAATTTAGTTTTAATTTTAATAAACTAATAATAATGATATAATTAGGCGGCATCAACCAGATACACAGCAACAGGTCCAGCCATGATCCTTGGGACCCCGCAGAATGGAAAAGCTCAAAGACTAGAGGAAAGAAGGCAAGTTAGTAACATGTTTTAATGGAGGAAGGGTGTGCAGAGAAGGAGAGAGAGAGGGTGAGGGAGAGACAAGCTCAGTGGATCATAATCAGTGTATCACCTGGAGGTCCTCATCTTCTGTGTATGGAATGTCAAAAATTATGCAATATATTGCAGTTATACGCCACAATTTGACGCAATTTGAAAATTCACCTAAATGCCTAACCTCACTGGTTCAGTACAGGATTGAAGGAAAGCCTCTGTGGATTTGGCATGTACAGTAATTTGAATTTGCCACCTGTAGCTTGAAAGAACCTGTGGATTAGACCATTGTTTCACCCTTTAACCTGTCTCCCTGGTACATCTGGGATGTAATTATTTTCCTCTTATCCTTCTTATTACATGCAAAGACACATCTACTCTCACAAGATGCTTCAACAGTGTCAAGCTTTCAAGTGGGCAAGCACAATGTGCTTTTCTGATCTAATTAATGCACCAATTAAGAAGGACGAAAACCAGCTTCCCAAGGGCAACTTTGCCAAGGGTCTACTAATTAAATCTTGGAAACATGAATGATAAGCTTCCTAATTGGATGTGACAGCTAGTTCCTTGGTGCAATAAGCTACCATAGGTAAGGCCACATACACACACACACACACACACACACAACAGGATGTCCATGCATGTAATCATGCATTTGTTTGCCCCAACAGAAACATGGAAGTAGGAGCATTCCAATGTCACGTGGCCTGAATTTGTGTTTTCCTGCAATGTCAACATAAAATGATGCAGGTGTGGCAATTGTGATGACCAGAGATCCTCCAGAATACAGGAAGTGATGATTTAGATGGGTGATTAACCCCACATTCTACACAAAAAGTAGACCCAAGCTTACTGTTTATATCTACTCGATGAGGATGAGCAAGCTCGCTAATTAAGCTAACAAAGCTAAATAAAGTTAGAGCTCAGCCAAGGAGGACACCATTAATCTTTACATCCTGTCCTGTCATGAGCCTTGTCCATAATTAGATGCACTTTTCCCTCTATACAGTGATCCGTTATAACTCAGGAGCCAGAAAACAGCTCCTACTTAAAACTACTCACAATGTTTGTGGATTATCTCAAGTATCATGATTTCTGGAAAGAGAGATGGGTGTTGAGTTTTTCAGGAGTGTTTTTGGTTGTTGTTTGACATTGTCAACAAGTCATGCCGAAAAATTTGAAAGTGAAAGGAACTTTGGCAAGCGACAAATTGTGTTTGCTGTAGGTGTTGGGTGTTCCTGGTCTGCAGTGGTTAGTACTCATCAAAGTGATCCGAGGAAGGAAAACTGAACCGGAGCAGCTTCGTAGGCACCTCAGTCCATAGTTGTGCACTGGAAGTGAAGGTTACCCTGTGTTATCTGATATCATAAACATTTCTGAAAAAAGTTTGAACTAGTGTCAGAGCGATGTTACACACTCTTTTTTCTAATTACTCTTCAGTTTGCCACTTTTCTCAATCACTTCAGCATATTAACCCTCTCTATCCTATAATAATGTGTGATTGATAACCCTACATGATTTGGATTCAGTATGCTGATACAGTTTGTTAAAGTGAGGAAATAATTGACAGGTCAAACAGCTGATGTTGTAATGCATAAAAAACAAAGCCTAACATTGGCATATTGGCACATTTTACGTGATATATAGGTGTTAGAGTTAGGGTCAATGCCAAAAAGACCCCCAGATTCCAGAGGGTTGAACGTGGTGGTCACAACTTTTTGGTATTCTACAAAAATACGACCCCAGCCCCTGACCTAGTCTTGTTCTTGTGTGTATACCAGCAAAGACTCCTTTCTGGCAAATCATTTTTAGAGCCAGCGACAGTTCTCCCATGTTGGAAAAGCTAAGAACTGGTTCCAAATTAGAAATTGACCGAGAACAAGCCACGGAACTCCATTGTTGGAAAAGTGGCAACGTTGCATCACATAGCTGAGCATAAGGGGGACTATCAAAACATTAAGGAGATTGTTGATATGTCTGTTTCTGTGTATAAAACACAGTATATATATATCTATATCTATATCTATAGATATAGATATAGATATAGATAGATAGTATTAAGTGTGTGTTCTCTCAAAAAAATGCGTCCCTTATATCGGATCATTACTCCCTTGACGAAGTTACTGCGTTCCTTGACGGCACTTTTTTGAAGTCTGTAGATGTAGCGGACTAATGTTCTTGACTAGAATAGAATAGAATTGAGTTCAATGTTCGCTTGAAGTTGTGTTAAAGTCAAAAGTCTCTTTCCCTTTCACTCCATCCCTCTGTTTCTCTCTCATGTTTGAAGGATAGGTTTTCTTTTTTAACCACTTGCTCATGGGATCATTATTTTGGTTCACGTGAGTTATATAAATAATTTCAATTAAGGTACAGGAAGCAAGCAAATTAAAATAAAGTTTTACTCATGTCGCCATGTCTCCATCCTGTTCCATTTACCGCAGAAGACTTTATGTGTGCGTCCCTGGGAAGGGATTTTGTAATATGGATGAAGTGACATCCAACAAACATTTACTCTTGATGCCAATGTATGACAAACACTTCCTCACAGCACTAGCATGGCCCCACCACCTTATACTGTTTTTAACTCTTTTCATAAACTTGAACGATAAGTCAACCACACATGCTAATGTCTCGTATAAACTTTACAGACTAAGAATGTAATTGATAAAGTCTGTTCATTCCCACATAGCTTCTAATTAAATCAATCGCAGCCGAAGCCAGAAGGGCAATTAATGAATTATCAGTGCTGGAGGCCTGCGACAAAAGAGCAACTATTACCACGCAAAGACAATCTAATTTAAATTCTGTACTTCAATCATTGTTAAATAGCATTTGAAAGGGACCTTGAAATATACATTTTCCCACGTTTGTTATCTTGTGTGTGCCTGACGGACTGAAATGGGACCTGTGTTGGACATGCCTGATCAGGTATTTATGTACCTGTCAGTTTCTGCACTCCACTCACTCGTCAGCATATTCAACCCATGAGAACACAGAACCCATTTCTATTGAAAAGAAGGAAGTATAAAAAAGACCAAAAGGCTATTATTTAAAATTCATACTGTTATATTTGTACGATGTTTTATATAGATATATATATATATATATTTTTTTTTTCATTACTTATGAAAACAGATTCCCTTATTATTCATCATTAATTGAGTTAATATGTAGATAAGTAATTTGGTTCCAGATGCACTGGTTCACCTCTGATAATTTTGAGGAAACCTGTCCCCCGTCAGAGGTCAGCAACTCTCTCCTGTGTTTTGTAACATTTTGTAACCAAGAGAAGTTGGGGATATTAGAATAATAATAATAATAATAATAATAATACATGTAATTTATAATGCACTTTACATTTGGATCAAATCTCAAAGTGCTACAAAGCAAAAGCAGATAAAAGCATCAATAAAAAAATAGCAGTCTTAATTAAGGTTATAGGTTCTGCTAAAAAGGAAAGTTTTAAGACCTTTTTTAAATGTGTCAGTCGTCTGTGGAGCCCTGAGATGGTCAGGGAGGGCATTCCACAGACGAGGAGCAGCAGAACAGAAGGCCCGATCACCCATGGTGCTGAGCTTAGTCCGGGGAAGGAGGAGGCGGTATGATAAGGTAGAACGGAGGGATCGTGTTGAGGTCAGTGGGGTGAGTAGTTCTT
>VRLP01008785.1:0-15311 GCA_009660295.1 Lophius piscatorius
GGGTTTGAACGTGACTTCCTTCAGATGAGACGGGGTTTGAACGTGACTTCCTTCAGATGAGACGGGGTTTGAACGTGACTTCCTTCAGATGAGACGGGGTTTGAACGTGACTTTGTTCAGATGAGACCGGGTTTGAACGTGACTTCCTTCAGATGAGACGGGGTTTGAACGTGACTTCGTTCAGATGAGACGGGGTTTGAACGTGAATTCCTTCAGATGACAAACCCTGACCGGGTTAGAATGTTCTCTGCCATCTTTAAAGATCTACTTTACATGATGATGTCAGAAAATGTTGCAGCACCAACAGTGTAAGTGGATAAACGGGCCTTCAGGTGAGAAGCGTTTCTGACTACTGACAGGTGAACCTACAGGATCTTCTCTGTCGCTCTACTTTGAATGGAGAGAGAGAGAGAGGAGAGAGAAGAGAGAGACTGATAGAGAGAGAGATAGGAGAGAAGAGAGAGAGAAGGGAGGAGAGAGATAGAAGAGAGAGAGAGAAGAGAGAGAGAAGAAAGAGAGACTATAAGCTGTAGAGATGCAGTCAGTGCAGTTGTTTAAAATAAAGTTTTAAACAATCATCCTGCCTGTCAATCATAGATGATTGACAGGCAGGAGGAAGGGGAGGTTTTCATCGTGTTTGCAGGCAATTATAGATGAATCTCCCTCAACACCTGAGTCTGTGAGTGTGTGTGTCTGTATGTGTGTGTGTGTGTGTGTGTGTGTGTTTATGTGCATTTGTGTGTATGTGTCTGTGGGTGTATGTGCATTTGTGTGTGTCTGTGTGTGTGTGTTTGTCTGTGTGTGTATGTGTGTGTCCATCACACTTGAAGGAGCTTTGATAAAAAGCGAGGGGGGCTCTAACTGTCCCTGAGAGGAACCACTGTTAGAAAGAAGAAGAAAGAATCCTTTATTAGTCACATGGTCATACACACAGTACAACATAGTGAAATTACTTCTCTGCATTTGACCCACCCCTGAGGGGAGCAGTGGGCAGCCCCTTGTGGAGCGCCCGGGGAGCTAAGAATTCAGGGTCTTGCTCAAGGACCCTACGACAAGTAGACCCTGGTGGGATTCATACCGGTTACCTTCCGATTGGGAGACGGCCGCTCTACCCACTGAGCCACAGCCGCCCCAGCGGGTCCTGTTGGACCCGGTCCTGATGAGCTGGATCTCCTTTGTTGGTCCGTACGGTTGTTCTGTCTCCTCTCTACAGATCCCTGGATCCTCACTGATTTGGTTTTTTTGTTTTATTTAATCTTGCTGTGGTACCGGTCCGTTGTGGTGATAAGAGTTGAGTCATAAGAGGTGGGTGGGATTTAGAGATAAGGGTGAGAGTGAACCGAAGGTACGCAGCCACACAAACTGATCAGCCATAAAATTATAACCACAGGCATGTGAACTCAAAATAACATTTAGTGTCTCTATGCCATGAAGTTACCTGTCAGTGGGTGGGATATATTACCTGGTTACAATGATACCTGTCAGTGGGTGGGATATAATACCTGGTTACCATGGTTACATTTCAGTGGGTGGGAAATATCACCTGGTTACCATGGTTACCTGTCAGCGGGTGGGATACATTACCTGGTTACCACGGTTACTTGTCAATGGGTGGGATATATTACCTGGTTACCATGGTTACATTTCAGTGGGTGGGATAAATTGCCTGGTTACCATGGTTACCTGTCAATGGATGGGATATATTACCTGGTTACCTGTCAGTGGGTGGGATATATTACCTGGTTACCATGGTTACTTGTCAATGGGTGGGATATATTACCTGGTTACCATTATTACCTGTCAGTGGGTGGGATAAATTGCCTGGTTACCATGGTTACCTGTCAGTGAGTGGGATATATTACCTGGTTACGATGGTTACCTGTCAATTGCTTAGGATATATTACCTGTTACCATGGCTCCCTGTCAGTGGGTAACCAGGGATATATTACCTGGTTACCTGTTAGTGGTTGGGGTATAATACCTGGTTACCATGGTTACCTGTCACATTTTGGCCTGAAGTTGTTGTTGGAAGCAGGAAAAATGTCGAATCATAAGAATCTGAGAGACTTTGTTAAGGACAAGATTGTGAAGGCTGAACATCTGGGTCACAGCATCTCCAGAACTCCTGGTCCTGTTGGGTGTTCCTGGTCTACAGGGGTCGGTACCTACCTAAGTGATCAAAAGAAGAACAACTGGAGAACTGGGTCATGGTTGCCCAAGGCTCATTGAAGCATGCGGTGAGAAAAGGTTAGGCCATGTATCGATCCCCCAGGAGAGCGACTGCTGCATAAATTAACCAGTTACTGCTGGTTCTTTTTTATTTAAGGACGGTGTCATACAATATGTGAGACACCAAGACCGAACAGGACAAACGAGAAGACATGCACTAATAAGACGTGAAGTGGTTTACGTTCCTTGTTTATAGCTGGTTCTGATAGGACGGTGACATCACAGGGGCTTACACAATATTAGGCAGGTGGTTTTAATGTTGTGGCCGATCAGTGTGGCGGCCTCAGAGAAGCGAGTCGAAGGATTTTAATGGGCTGTTGTTAACCATTATGTAGTAAACAGCTTGTTCAGGAGTTGGTCCTCGTTGCTGATCGGATCGGGTCTGCTGTTCACGATCAGCAGGAGTTTCCACAGATGGACCAAGATTCTGTTTGCAGGCAAAGCGGGTCGTTAATGTGGAGCAAATGATGCATCAGGGACACAGGCAGGGTTCTGTTGTCTGTGTTCTCCTGACTACAAATCTGGGACGGTCGCCCAGAAGCTGCAGCATCCTCCTTCCTCTCAGAACCGACTTCAGTGGGCTCCTCACAGCGCTTTGAGTTAGCAGGAGAACCAGATGCTTCCTGGGAGCACAAAGACAGCGCCGCTCCTTTCATGGCTCTCACACACTTTTCCACTCCTTCACCGCCTCACCTGGGCCTCCTTCTTCTACTCATCCGCCTCCACTCTCCTCAGCTTCTCTCCATCATCTGTCTGACTTTTAGTCCCGCCTTCTTCTTTGTCTCCTCTTCCATTTCCTTACCACCTGTCTCCGTCTCCCCTCCCTCATAAATGTTCCATATTTCCTACTTTCACCATTATACCTTCCTCCTCCTCCTCCTCCTCCCTGCCAGTTTTCAGGTTAAGTGATTTCTGAGCTCGATGCAGCAGTGGCGTTTATACATAGGGCTCATAAATATTCATAGGCCTATGATGTGCAAATGCTGAACTCCGCCCACTTATTTGACCTTTTCGTTGTCTCTGTCGACCTCCTCCGATGTCTGCATGGAGAACAGGTGTGGCTGCTGGAACGCGGGAGGGTTCCGCCCAGGTTGATTGATTCAGAGATGTGTTAGTGTTTCGCTGACGCACCCGTGCCGACCCCGGCGAGACAAAGTTTTATACAAACAGAGCAACATGGAAGCGTTTGGCCGGGAAGCTGTGCATAATCAAGGTTGATTGACTCACAGCGAATATTCAGCGCCCAGACCAAAAGCACAAACAGACGGTTTCCAGGGAGCAAAGACCCGAAACCACAGAAATATAATCTGCACTTTGCAAATGTCAAACTGTGTGTTTGTGTAGTGGCCAACTTAAAGGTCGCTGAAAGGTCAAACTTAAGTTGAAAACGTCTCCTTCAGCGCCACTGTTGATGTTCAGCAGCACGGAGCAAATAAATAAAAGATGTTTGAAGTCTGACATTAAAGTTGTATTAAGTTTTAAATTTGAAGTTTAAGTCAAAATGACCTCATATTGTTTTATATTATTTATGATATAAAATAAAATTTCAAATATTTTACATTTAATTATGTTTCAAATATTTAATACAAAATAATAAAAACAAAATAATAGTAAAAATGTAACATGCATATGCATGAATATAAATACAATAATATTTAACATTAAAAATCGATACATTTAAAAAAAATGTAATTTTCAAAATGAAATAACATTTAAACAATTAAAACAATTGAATAAAGGAAATAAAACTTCACATTAAATGTCGGCTGGGATCGGATCCAGGGCCACATGTAAAATGTCATTAACCGACATCCTTCGTTTTATCAGCCTCCACACGACTGATTTAACATTAGTTATCTGTCATTACCGGCATCTTTCAGTAGTTGTACCGCTGGTCTTACCAGAACAGCGCCAGGTTCTTCTCATGGTTCTGCTCCCACATATTGTTTGTATTTACTGTTTCTGTCAGAGGGACGTGATGTCACTGATCCAGATGGGTTTCAAACCAGCAGTCTGTCAGATTCAGCTGAGATCAGCACTTAGTTGTTTTTCTGCTGAGTCGCAGTGAGTCAAGGGCTGCATTCCAACCCGTGGGTAAACCTTGGATCGGTGACCACCAGAAGCAGAACTTTCAGCTCTGCTGTGTTTGCAGGAAGGTTAGAACCGTCTGATGGTTGTGAAGCACCAATGAAGCTGCTGTCTGGGAGTCATGTGACCTCCTCTGGCCAGGATGATATTATGAACACATACGAGTGTGATCTGTACACACACCTTTAAAAGAGAAAAGTTCTGTTTGGCTCAGCAGAATCGTCTCTCTGTGGTCATTCTGTTATCTGTGTTTAACACAAAGAAAATCCCTCTTTGAACTTCAGGAAGAATAAACTTTTGTCTTAATGAGTGATTCGATTAACTCACTCAAGTCAAGACAAAGTTTATTATAGATCACGTGTAATCAACCAGAATGGGTTGACCCGAGTGCTGAGCAGAACCCGTTGAGAGAAATAATTACATACATTACAAAAAATTAAAGACAGATGGGATCGAAGGGGTTCCGGATCATTATTGAGCAGCGAGGCCTTAACCTCCATTCTGTTTGGAACCTCGTGACATGTGACATCACCCTCAGGCTCCAGTCATGCCTGAGGGTGATGTCACATGTCACGAGGTTCTGGTCTGGTTGGTTCGGTCTGAATGCATCTCGCTATTTTACATAAACACGCCCCCTTTTCATGACACACATCCAGCCTGCCATCATCGTCATTCCTACCCTTGATGACTGATTCTCTAGGACTGCTCTTCATCTCCCTTACATCCTCAAAGACGATTAGCCGGGTTTCAGAACTATCGTGTTTCATCAAATTCTTTCTCACCAGTTAACTTTTCATTTCTTCATGTGACTCCTCAGTACGAGTCTCTCCTCAGGTGCTCCAATTTCTAACTTCTAACTAACTGTGACTTCCTGTTGTTCTGCTGTTACTTCCTGTTGTTCTGTTGTGACTTCCTGTTGTTCTGCTGTTACTTCCTGTTGTTCTGCTGTGACTTCCTGTTGTTCTACTATGACCTCCTGTTGTTTTGCTGTGATTTCCTGTTATTCTGCTATGACTTCCTGTTTGTCTGCTTTGACTCCCTGTTGTTCTGCTTTCAGCTCCTGTTGTTGTGCTGTGACTCGTTGTTGTTCTGCTCTGACTTCCTGTTCGTCCGCTGTAACTTCCTGTTGTTCTGCTGTGACTTCCTGTTGTTCTGCTGTGACTTCCTGTTGTTCTGCTGTGACTTCCTGTATTTGATCCCAGAAAAATAAAGTTTTTTCAGACTTTTAATAATAATTGAATCGGATCAGACTGAAAAGTCTTAAAGTCCAGATGGAACCAGGCGGTGAAAGGGTTAGGGGGTTAGCTAACCCTAAACCGAGTGACTGTGGGTCAGATCTGGGTCAGCTTCTCCTTTTAATGCTGTTCAAGTTACGCATAAATGTAGCTATGGAGGTACCATAAGAAGTTGGTACCGGGCTCAAAGATCCAGTTCCTCTTCTTCTACGGAGCAGCTACTGGCTCCATGGATTATGATGGCAGTGAGATTACTGACCCATAAATCTGAGTTTCATCGAATCATCGTACATTTGGACATTTCTGTCATTATTGATCGGAGAATGTTCAGGGAGAAAAATGTTCGTACAAATACTCATTATCGTACGTCTTGCAGCACCGACTGGGATTATCAACAAAGAAGAAGATCTGAGATCTCAGATGTCATCAAAAGGTCAAGATCATTGTTTTTTAGGGAAATCCTCATCTTCTTCAGGTCTTTAGAGAATGTTGCTCCATGTTTCATGGATTTAGAAACTCTGGGAGTGAGTGGTTGGTCACTGAGCTTTCATTTTTGAGTGAACTGTTTTTCTTTGTGTTTGTTTTTTTTTTATGCAAACTAGTTTTTTAAGAATGAATACGCTGAGAAACTTCCTGTGGCGTAGCCTGTATTTGTGTTGCGTACTTGGCTGATCCTTCAGCGGAGAAGATACTTGAGGAGGTCCATGTGACCTGGAGATGTCTGTTCTCTTTGGATTAACAAGTTTTAGACTTTTCCTTCTTTATAATCACGGATTTCCCCTTTCAGAATTCTTTCAATTAAACTCGCTGAGTTCATTTTTAAACATTTCAACTGACGAAAATATGTCTTCAAGTTCTTGGTCAGTGTATTAGAATGCAGGAAGTTAGGCCTCTTCCCCAAACCTTGTTTTTAATTCCCTGTTTGGCACTTTACCCGCATTACAGCCTCATAATAAACTTAAAAGTACCTCCACTAAAACCAGGTGTATCTGCATCACCTTGGTTTCAGGACAGATAAGACCTACACTCAGTAATGTTCAGTGTCAGTTACATCATGCCTGTAACTATGTGTGAGTAATCTGTTACTTTGTGTGAGTAATCTGTTACTTTGTGTGAGTAAACCGTTAATATGTGTGAGTAATCTCTTACTATGTGTGAGTAATCTGTTACTATTAGTGAGTAATCTTTTATTATTAGTGAGTAATCTGTTATTATTATTGAGTAATCTGTTACTATGTGTGAGTAATCTGTTACTATGTGTGAGTAACCTCTTACTATTAGTGAGTAATCTGTTACTATGTGTGAGTAATCTGTTACTATGTGTGAGTAACCTGTTAATATTAGTGAGTAATCTGTTACTCTTTGTGAGTAATCTGTTATTATTAGTGAGTAATCTCTTACTATGTGTGAGTAATCTCTTACTATTAGTGAGTAATCTTTTATTATTAGTGAGTAATCTGTTATTGTTATTGAGTAATCTGTTACTATGTGTGAGTAATCTGTTTCTATGTGTGTAACCTGTTACTATTAGTGAGTAATCTGTTACTATGTGTGAGTAATCTGTTACTATTAGTGAGTAATCTGTCAATATTAGTGAGTAATCTGTTCTCTTTGTGAGTAATCTGTTATTATTAGTGAGTAAACTGTTACTCTTTGTGAGTAATCTGTTACTATGTGTGAGTAATCTGTCACTATGTGTGAGTAACCTGTTACTATTAGTGAGTAATCTGTTACTATGTGTGAGTAATCTGTTACTATTAGTGAGTAATCTGTTATTATTAGTGAGTAAGCTGTTACTCTTTGTGAGTAATCTGTTACTATGTGTGAGTAATCTGTCACTATGTGTGAGTAATCTGTTACTCTTTGTGAGTAGCTCTAGATACTGGATAAGGAAATTACTGATCTACTGATTATTTGAAGAATAACAGCCGTCTGATAAATTGTGTAAATTCTGTATTTCTACTTCTGTGTTGAAGCACGCTGTCGTCGTCATGATCATCATAACGGACCTTTAACTCTGTTTTTATCCAATTAGAGATTTGTCACGTCTGTATGTTCTATTTTGTTCCATGCCGATCAAATCAAGATGGAGACTGAGAAAGATAGAGAGACAGAGAAAGAGAGAGAGACAGAAAGAGAAAGAGAGAGAGAGAAAAAAGAGAGAGAGACAGACAGACAGACAGACATAGAGAGAGAGACAGACAGACAGACATAGAGAGAGAAAGAAACAGAGAGACAGAAAGAGAGAGAGACAAAGAGAGAGAGGGAGAAAGAGAGAGAGAGAAAAAAAAGAGTGAGAGACAGACAGAGAGAGAGAGAGACAGAGAGACAGAGCCAAAAAGAGAGAGAGACAGAGAAAGAGAGAGAGAGAGAGAGACAGAGAGAGAGAGCGAAAAAGAAAGAGAAAGACAGAGAGAGAGAGAGAGGTAGGGAGAGAGAGGGACAGAGAGAGAGCGGTAGGGGGAGAGAGAGAGAGAGAGGAAGGGAGAGAGAGAGAGAGGAAGGGAGAGAGAGAGAGGTAGGGAGAGAGAGAGAGAGGTAGGGAGAGAGAGAGAGAGAGAGAGGAAGGGAGAGAGAGAGAGAGGAAGGGAGAGAGAGAGAGAGGAAGGGAGAGAGAGAGAGAGAGGTAGGGAGGACAGCTGATGGACCATCTGTTAAAGAAGCTCAGGTTTACCTCAATCCATGTCCTGCGTCTGTAAAAAACGGTCCTGGCACCAGACATGTGCTAATTAGTGCTGCATTGGACCACGGAAGATCGCTGTTTGGATCGGATCCCCCTCCGCGGATCAGAACCACATCTGATCCGTGGCTCACTTGCATTGTTTAACTACAAAAGAGTTAAAATATTTTTACAGCCGCCTTTTACTTTTCATACAAATCATTTTCAAAATCTCAGAGCAGAACTGCAGTGAATAGAGACACATAGAGTAGCAGTGAGGTCATGTGACCGGAGCTCAGTGGTCATGTGACCGGAGCTCGGTGGTCATGTGACCGGGGCTCGGAGGTCATGTGACTGGAGCTGGTTGGTCATGTGACCGGAGCTCGGAGGTCATGTGACCGGAGCTCGGTGGTCATGTGACCGGAGCTCGGTGGTCATGTGACCGGGGCTCGGAGGTCATGTGACTGGAGCTGGTTGGTCATGTGACCGGAGCTCGGAGGTCATTTGACCGGAGCTCGGCGGTCATGTGAGGTCGGAGGTCAGACAGAGGATGTTGTCTAATTCTAGTAAATAAGCTCAGATATCATCTTTGAGGAGATTTCTGTTATCTCCAACAACAACAACGTATCCTAGCAGCTGATTAATTACTTGATAACGCGGATTCAACTCCCACCAACGAAACCTCGCTACATGAGCTGCAGCTGCTGCTCCAGAATTTTACAACACAGCAGCAATATTTTGTGTTTAGCAGGTATTTCCTCAGGTGTGACCTCACATGAAGGAGCATCAATCACCCTCTCATTCCCCCGATACTCTTCCACTTTGATGCAGCTGCAGATGCAGCTTCTCATTTAATCTGAATTTCTTAACTGTATTATTTAAATAATCGAATTGGTACCAAATATTGAACCCAATCCTAAATCTGCAGCGACATAAAATATCGGCAGCGGCGACAACTTGTACTCATATACCGCCTGACTAGTCTGCCCAAACATTCAAAGAGCTTCATGCAGAAGCCAGCATTCACCCATCCACTCAAACGTTCATACAGTGGTGAGCCGTCAGGGACATTAAAGCCTTGACTTTAATGGATTTTGAATAGGTGTGGATTACTGCTGGCATCAGATGTTTGGTCCAGATTCAGCGGTCTGGTGCTGATGGGTTCCTGCGGATTTTACGACATGTTTATAACAGATAGAAAGTCAGGAGTTCTCTCGGCTCAGATGCAACGTACAGATGGAATAATTCATCTCATTATTACCTCAATGTAACATTCAGCAGTTTGTGAAGTGATATTAATAACATCATATACACACACATATATATATATATATATACATATATACATATATATATATATATATATACATATACATATATATATATATATATATTTATATATTTATATATTTATATATATTTATATATATGTAACGTTACATATATATACACACATATATATATATATATACATATACATATATATATATATATATATTTATATATTTATATATTTATATATATTTATATATATGTAACGTTACATTTGGATCAAATCTCAAAGTGCTACAAAGTAAAAGCAGATAAAAGCATCAATAAAAATATAATAATAAATATATTAAAATATGACCAAATAGCAGCAATGTTAATTAAAGTTATAGGTTCTGCTAAAAAGGAAAGTTTGAAGTCCCTTTTTAAAAGTCTCAGTCGTCTGTGGAGCCCTCAGATGGTCAGGGAGGGCATTCAACAGACGAGGAGCAGCAGAACAGAAGGTGATGAGCTTAGTCCGGGGGAGGAGGAGGTGGTTTGACTGAGTGTAACGGATTGTTGGTATTGAGGTTAGAGAAAGTTGTGTTTCATCCAGTCAAGTTTTACGATGGTTACTCCTGGAGCTGGTCTCTGGGGGGTCTCTGGGGGGTCTCTGTCCATGATAACCTCCCAGCAGCCCTTCTGCTCAGCTGGAAATTCTTTGTTTTTTGTGGATTTCTCCTACTGCCCAAGTCAAAGTGACACAAATGAGCACCACCTGTAGACTGAGACTCAAACCCACCCCCTCCTGCTCCTGCTGTCTGCTGAGACGCTGCATCTGTTGTGGAGTCGTCCTCGTTCATCTTTTATGCATGAGGCCTAGTTTGGACCAGAGAACTGGGCGTCCTGAACCAGTGGAGGATCTCCATCTTTCCTCGGGGGGAAACAGACGGGCAGGGAACGTCAAAATTACCACTTCACTGAGAGAGAGAGAGAGAGAGAGAGAGAGAGAGAGAGAGAGAGAGAGGAGATGATCTGTGTCACCTTCTCTGCTTCCTGCAGCCACACTGTGGAGCTGCACTGCAGACACTGCTTTAAATCTGAGCGGGACCGGATCGGACTAAGATTCTTTGTCAGTCGTGTGTCACTGAGAAGGTTCTACAGCTGCTCTGGTGGAGAAGAGAGGAGATCAGATAGCTGCGTGTTACAGGAGAGCCCTCTGCTGTCAGAAGAATCCATCACGCCGCTTCTTCATGCAGGCTTCAGCTGCACAGGAAGACTCTCTCTCTCCATAACCCAAAACCTCCAAAGTCTCTGTGCGTCTCAGAGACAGATGTCCCCGTCCTCTCCCACTCACAGAGGGAAACTATGGACGCTTCATTGGACAGAATTACTCCTCGCTGAACGCGGCAGAAAGGAGTGAACAGATATTTACCACCTGAGGCGCTCTCAGGAACTGAGAACTTTCACCATCATCTTTAGTCTCCTCTCTCTGACTGAATATCTCCATTCAGGCACGAATGCAGGAGGAAATAAATATCCAAGTTTGCATCACCAGTTTCATTATTTTGCATTAATTTCAGTCAAAGGGTTTTCAGTGTCGGATCTGCTGACTCCTCTTGATCTGCTGGATTACTAAAGATGGGCTCACGCTGTACGAGCCATCCGGCTCCTGCAGCCTGTTGTCGCTATTAACATCGTCCATAAAGTTTTGTTTGAAAGCTCCGTAGCAGGAAAAAAGTTTATTTGTTAGCAACATGCTATCAGGACAGAAACGAGCTGTCTGGATTATTAAGGTTCCGGCGTATCTGGACTCGTGGGCCTCTAGAACGCAGTGGACAGCTTGTCTGGTCTATTTAGCACAGAGAATTGTGGGTAAGCAGGCTACGTATGACTGTATAGAGTGTTAGCTTGATAGCGTTCTTAATCGTCCTTTCTTATTAGACACAAACTGTTCTTTCTACTTTATGACTACTTATTACTTATATTTTTTATTATTACAACACTTCCTGTCACCAGTGCGACCCAGACGCTCTGCCCCTTCTCACAGGCGTGGTGAGAAAAGAAATCGCTGACGTCATCCAATCCAATCTAGACACTGCCAAAATTTCTGACGCCACAGAAAACCTTTGGATCATCCGACCCTTGTAGGATTGCTGTTGATCGGCCGTCGTGACCCCGCGTACACTGACAACAAACAACAAAGGACAGACGCCGTCAGACGGCCCGGCGGTCCTCAGGCTCATTTGCAAGTGTGATGGTCCAGCTAAGAGAACTGAGAAACAGACATTCAAGAGTTAAATCTGTTTATTCTGTTCTACATGAATTCATTTAAGAGAAACCAGGTTTTTACTCTAATAGTTCATATTTTACTCACTATACGGTATTTTTTCATT
Organism: Lophius piscatorius; assembly: GCA_009660295.1. NCBI lineage: Eukaryota > Metazoa > Chordata > Actinopteri > Lophiiformes > Lophiidae > Lophius > Lophius piscatorius. The sequence continues at coordinate 11,856 of VRLP01008785.1, forward strand.
AAAAATACTTTGGACATAACTTTACATTTAATGTGAAGACAGGGGAGTCGGGACTTTTGGGGGACGTCCCCTTGCTGTGGGGGACGTGAGTCTAGGTGTCGTTCAGATTCACTTCCTCCTCTGGGGGCATGAACGCTGACGCTGGAGTTTTCACCTATGCTTCACTGCCAGAAGGTTCTGGGTTCTACCCCTGACCCCGGGCCTTTCTGTGCGGAGCATGTTCTTACAGTCGGGTTTTCCTTCCAGTTCAAAATCCTACAGTATGAAATGATGAGGCTCAAACCTGTAGGGATGAATGTGAGAGTGAACGGATGATTGTCTCTAAGGACACCTGTGATGAACTCATGAACTCATGACTCTCACCCAACGTCAGCTGGGTTAGGCTCCCATGTCCCAGAACCTACCTACTAGTATTAGAATTTATGGAACCCATTACAACTAAAATTTCTGGTGAGTATAAACGGTTTGTAGGTAATAATAATAATAATAATAATAATGATAATAATAATAATAATAAAAATAATGATTATAACTATTATAATAAAAACAGTACCAGTAATACAAATAATAATAATGATTATAACAATAATAATAACAACACCAGTAACAGTAATACAAATAATAATAATAATAATAATAATAATAATAATAATAGAAATAATAATAATAATAATAATAATAATAATAGAAATAATAAGAATAATGATAATAATGACTATATAATAAAAATAAGAATAATGATTATAATGTAATAATAATAATATTAATAATAATAATAATAATAATAATAATAATAATAATAAAAATTATAATAAAGATAATAATAATAATAGAAATAGAAATAATAAAAATAAGAATAATGATAATAATGACTATATAATAAAAATAAGAATAATGATTATAATGTAATAATAATAATAATAATAATAATAATAATAATAATAATAATAATAAAAATTATAATAAAGATAATAATAATAATAGAAATAGAAATAATAAAAATAAGAATAATGATAATAATGACCATATAATAAAAATAATAATAAAGATAATAATGATTATAACAAAAATAATAATAAAGATAATAATGATTATAACAATAATAATAATAAAGATAATAATGATTATAACAATAATAATAATAAAGATAATAATGATTATAACAATAATAATAATAATAATAATGATATTATCCCCCTGTCTTTGGTTTCGGAAACCCAAAGAACCGATTCCATATTAGACCTTCCCTAAAAGGTACATGTTGTAGAATTAAGCCCTAAAAGCTCTTCATCCCATCAAGAAGAGGAAGACTTTCCAGCAAGGCAGACAGGATTATTTCAGGAACATCTCAGACATGCCATCGATCTTTGATGGAAGAATAAGTGTTGATTCAATGATTGGACATTTACAGCAGAAGAGCTCAACATGCTCATTTGTCCTATTTTCCACTTTTCCACTCGGCTCCGACTGTCATATTTGTTGAGTTGTGATTGTCCTTTACTTTCTGTTTTGTCATGTTCTCATTTCTGCCTTTCTTCCTCCATCATTATCTCACGCCTCCAATCCTCCCTCCTCTCCCTCCTGCCCTCCCTCTCTCTCCCATCCCTCAGAAGGGGACGCCCATGAAATAAGGCCATAAATAAGAAATCAACGGCCTTTCCTGTCGCCACACATTACAGCCTTGTGACGTATGCCTTCTGCAGGAGGATTACTCAACAGCCTAAAATCAATGCGCCCATTTTTCGCCGCTGCCAGATTGATTTCAGCCACGGTGACATCAGCGCAGCGAGGCGCTCCACACGTCCACACGTCCACACGTCCACACGTCCACATGTCCATACTCCCTAAGCCCTTCACAAACACCGGCAGAGAGCCGGTCTGGGGACGGCTGCCCAGGTAGATGGAGCAGGACGTCTGATGTCTGAGAGTAGACAGGATCTCCTCTGCTGCGTCTCACTGTCTCTGAAGTCTCACCGCGCTGCTCCGGACATCAGGGGTCAAAGTGCTTTACATTCATAGAATGCTACTTTGAATTCGGATCCAGCTCCCCGTCTGTTTGGAACCATCTGGAAATCAATTTTAGAGGCCACTACTGCCAAATGTATTAGGTGAATAAAAATGATTTCAGGTTCGTAGCTAACGTACAAAACTGGGAGCAAACGCCTCTTCACAAACTAGAGAATCACTTCTTTACGTCCACGCTTCTCCTAAACACTAGAAACGCTGTTCCACAAAAGTTCGGACAAATGAGTCCCAGACAGTCAGAACAGATTATAATCAAACAGATCTACATCAAAGGAAATATTAGAATATATTTAAAGGAAATCACAAATACTACATATCACAACAAACACACAGTCGGGTTTCATTTGCCTGAAACAATTGAATGAATGAATGAATGAATTGAAATGAAATGAAACATTAACTCGTTAACTGGAACGATATGGTATCCCAGGAATTGTATTGGGTTAAAAGTTCTCCAGATAAAAGACACAGGTTTGTGAAGCGGGGTAAATTCCTGCTCTACATGTTTGGACATTACTTGTGGCGTCCCCCAGAGGTCAGTGTTGGGCACAAAACTTTTATTACTGTACATCTATGATGTAAAGTAATAATATATGGTGTGAGGAGTGTCTAAAATGTCGATGTTAGGATTGTTTGCAGACAACACCAGTAGTTTCTGTTCTACAGATTATTTAAAACAACTAATGAAAAATGTCACTGAAGAAATGTACAAATTAAAAGTAGGCTTTGATGTATCATCATTAAACCTGAACAAAAGGAAGATAACGTTATTTGTTGATGGCAGAATGAAATCGGATACACAAACTGATGGACGGTTTGAAAATGAAAGGGTTCACGAAAATACATTTCTTTGGTGAAACTATAGATGAAAGAATCAGCTGGAAACATGAACAAACAAAACAAAGCAGGTGCTGGATCAGAACTCCCTCCTCTGTTCTCTAGTTTTACTTATTCTAGTGACTACAAAAATACTCAGAACACACTAACCCTTTATTCTTACAGTCCAAATCATCAACATTTACAGATATTGTGGATTATCAAAGTAGAAGACGCGTCACTATCTTTGCTGCTTTTCCCCCGTCTGTATCTCTCCTCACCTGTGTCTCTCTCTTTCTCGCTCTCACTCTCTTTTTTTTCAAACCCGACCGGTCATGGCAGTAGGCCGTCCACCCTGAGTCTTGGATCTGCTCGAGGTTTCTGCCCGTTAAAGGGCAGTTTTTTCTCGCCATTGTCGCCAAGTGCTGCTCAAGGAGGAATTTGTTGTGTCTGTAGATAATTATATAAAGAGTCTGGTCTAGACCTGCTCTTTCTGGAAAACACCTTCAGACAACTGTTGTTGTGAATTGGTGCTGTATAAATAAAGATTGATTGATTGATTGATTGATTGACTATGACCCCGCCGTAGAGGTCATACGGGGTCACGTCCTGCTC
>VRLP01008786.1:5000-15307 GCA_009660295.1 Lophius piscatorius
TTCTGGTCGGACTGAGCTGCAGAGAGCAGAACTCCTCCTCTCCAGGTTTCATCCCAGCTCACGTCTCCATTCATCCTGCAAAGACTCGTGGTCACAAACGCCACCTTGTGGGGAAACTGTGGTATTACACAGACATCCACGTATACTTCTTATACAAGTAAAATAAATACTTCAAACTATAAACATTCATATATTTATAATATATGAATATTCTATTATTTATAACATAAACAACTATCGAATAAAATAAACACATATAATAAAATAAACATGTGTAATAAAATAAACATTTCTAATAAATAATAAACATATATATAATAAAATAAACACGTATAATAAAATAAACATATGTAATAAAATAAACATTTATCTTAAAATAAACACATAATAAAATAAAATAAAAATATATAATAAAATACACAATTATATAAGATAATAAAACAAAATATAAATTCTCATCATTTTCAGTCCACTCTTCTCACATATTCCTTTTAGTTTATAATTAAATGTGATTCTGTGTTTCCTTTGAACAATCCTCTAGTCTGAACGGACGAGATGAGAAGAGATCAAAGAAGAGATCAAAGAAGAGATCAAAGAAGAGACTCACGTGAAAGAATGTGGTTGATCTGATGTTTGTGGACCGTTTGAACATGAAGGATTTCTAAACTCATGTTTTTACGACGGCGGGTTGGGTTCTACATGCTTTATGATCACCGGGGGGGCCGGGGGTCCGGTCACAGAACACTGTGTCTATGATCTTCGGGGGCTTCCTGCTGAGAGCTGTTGTGAGGGTCTGCAGCCAGGATCTGCTGACACCAGCAGGTTCATGCACAAACCTGCGTCGCCATGTTTCTGCACACATTCCTGCATATTTAATGAGCTCTGTGAGCAGCGGCGTTTGTTTACCAGTGTATGTTTGAATCTTTAACGCTCCATGTGTTTGTTTGATGTTTGATGTAGGAGGTTTACCAACAATCCATGAACCCGTATTATTAACCGTAGAATTCTGACAACCACCGCTGACGCGGTTTTACCCTGAATTTGCTGGATTCTTTTTTACAGTGTTCCTTCGTCTGTGAGGGATGATCCCAGACGTCGGTGAGTTGATCATTATTTCATGAGGTGTTTCAGGGGGAGGGGCTGAGACAAAAAACAACCCATTGATTGCTTTGATGTTATCCAGCTTTTATGTCCACGAAGAGCCGAGAATGTTCTGGACTCATCCTCGCCGCTGCAGATCCTTCATCTCAACGCAAACTCATTTCATACATCAGTTTCATACTTGACGCCACCATAGACCTCAGCGAGAGGAAGAACTGGGTTGATTTTGTGAAAGGGGGCGCTTTAGCTCCAAACGTTATCAAGCGATAACTTCCAGACAGGTGGTCCGATTAAGTCCAAATGTGGTGCCTGTGAGTCAAGACCAGAGGTCCATCTGGTAGAGGTCATATTTGACTCTAATGTTCACCTTTCACCCTGTAGGGGGAGTTTTCTCACAAAGACATGCTGTTTCTCAGACGTACGTCTGACGTCATAGTTTACCTGAGGAGTTCAGTCCGGAGGATCTTCTGTACAACGCAGGGGATTGGGGGGGCTTTCAGGGACATACCCTTGACTAGTTTTATTAAATTATTTTATTGCTAATAGTCAATCTTAACCCCAGTCTGACCTCTGACCCCACAGGGTCCAAGCCTTCACAAGAAGACGTCTCCAGAACTTTGTCCTTCACACCAGTTTTCTGGAGCAGGGAGACCCTCTGGGTCCCGGGATGTAAACCCAGGACCACTTCCTGTGATACTGGTCCTTCACTGTCTTCAGATCTTTATAGAAAGAAGTGTGAGGGTCTCAGTGAGAGGTCTTCAGCCTGAAACCAGCTCATGGCACATCAAAGGTTCTGGAGGTTCTATGGTGGCCATTGGGCCATAGAGGGACGCGGTGTCCAGAACATCCACCGGCATGAACCTCATGGTGAACGTCTCCTGGACAACAGAAGACCCTCAAATAATCCCAGCGGGCGGTGAAACGGAGAGAAGCTGTACGTCAGAGTTTGGTCCGCCATCGCTAACCGGTCCTGTTCAAACAGAAGTACTGGCCCAGAAACAAGGATGAACTAGAGGAAGAAGAAGGAGGAAGGGCGGAGGAACACCACCAGGAGAGGGAGACGTCTTCTTCTGCTGAGACAGAATCACTGTCATGCTCCGGATGCAGGTTTGGGTCGGCGGAGCCCCACAGCGGTTCCTGAAGAAGAATCTTTCTTAATAGACACCCGAGGGAAAAGCAGCAATTACCGGGTCTTCACAGCCGGGTCATCAGAGCCGGGTCATCAGAGCCTCTATTGATCCGTCTGAGAGAGGAGATACATTTATCATATTTCTACCTCCTCGGACCGGCCCGCGGTTCTTCTTAACGGCTCCAGTGCCGCCGCGGCTCATCGCTGATGTCAGAGCGGTGAAAATCACATTTTAGGCCCGGTTCTTGAATGCAAGAACTTTCCTGCTGGATCCAAGAACAGAATGAAATATAGGGTTCTTCCATGAAAGAGCCAGAACCTCAAGAAGCCTGTGGATGTTAGTCGGTACCACGTAAACCCAAACCCTCAGGTCCGGTGTTTCTGAGGAATGATGTAACTGGTACTGACAATGATACATTCAAAGATACATAAAACTGTAGGAACTTAAAGTTTTATGCTGAAATGAATGAATTAGAAGAAAATAAATTGTAATAAAACGTATTTGAGAAAATCACCAGAACTTTCTTCTAATTATGATTGATTGAGATTGAACCGGTTCTGGATCTACATTCCTCTGAGACGGTGTTCCTGGATTTAAGGAGGACTTCCTGTTTGATTCTGATCCAACGTTGAGTCAGTGGTGATCAGAGCAGTGAAGAGGAGGATGAAGGTTCTTCCTCACACAGCTGGACTCTCCACTCTCTGCTGCTCTCAGATGCCGGTACCGGCGGGACGGATTCGGTTCGGGGAAGTACGACGGTTTCATTTGAGATGTGTGGGTTTGGGTCCGTCTGTTCAGAGAGAGGTGAGGAGGAGATGGGTGACACCCAGGGATGAAGATAACCATCATTTATCTCCACCTCAGTTCTCCTCCAGCGAAGCAGAACCTGTTCTGAGGAGAGGCTCCTGGTTGATGAAGCTGTTGGTTTGTTCAGTAACTTCTGAGAAGGTCCGAGAGAAGAAACCAGAACCGAGGGAAAACAGAACATTTAATAAAACATCAGGACGATGGTTCCAACCCACCATCTTCCTCGCTGAGAAGGTTAATCCAGACGTCCCTCTCCTCAGCATCACCCTCCAGCTCATCCTGGAGGATCCTGAGGCGTCCCCAGACCAGATGGGATATAGAGTCCCTCCAGAGAGTTCTGGGTCTGATCAGATGACGAACCTCCTCATCTGGTGCCTTTAGACCTGAAGGAGCAGCTCCTCCACTCTCATCTCCTCCAGACGTCTAAGGTTGGACAGATGATAGAAGTTTTCTGACAAACCTTCTAGAAGGTCAGGAGTCTCACGTCTCTCTGCTTTATTCTATTAGTATTCATTCATTCTTTTATGTTCTACCTTCTTCCACAAACAGATGATCTATCTTCTCCTCCACAGCAGATTATCTCTGCTCCACTGGTTGGAGTGAAGGAGCAGCGTCTCCTGCGCTCCTTCTCCATGTCTGAGCTCCTCATCTCCTGCAGAGGAGCCTCGTTCCTGCTGCTTGTGTCCACAATCTCTTTCCTGCCTGGTTGAACTAAACGCTTGATTGACTCCAGTCAACGTCAGAAGGAGGAGGGAGGAGAGAGGAGAGAGGAGCGAGGACAGAGGAGAGGGGAGTGAGGAGAGAGGAGAGAGGACAGAGGAGCGAGGACAGAGGAGCGAGGACAGAGGACAGAGGAGAGAGGAGTGAGGAGAGAGGAGCGAGGACAGTGGAGAGAGGAGCGAGGACAGAGGAGAGAGGAGCGAGGTAGAGAGGAGAAAGGAGCGAGGAGAGAGGACAGAGGAGAGAGGAGCGAGGTAGAGAGCAGAAAGGAGCGAGGAGAGAGGACAGAGGAGAGAGGAGCGAGGTAGAGAGGAGAGAGGAGCGTGGACAGAGGAGAGAGGAGCGAGGTGGCGAGTAGAGAGGACAGAGTAGAGAGGACAGAGGTGCGAGGACAGAGGAGCGAGGACAGAGGAGTAATCTGTCTGAATCACTATTTAATCTCCTGCAGGAGGTGAACATCATGTCAGGGTAACTTCCTCCACGCAGAGTCTCATAACGAAGGGGCGGGGCTTAGCCAGAGGTCGACTGTAATGAGTGACGAGCTTCAATCTGCAGAAGCTCAGACGCAATCAGGCGGTAGAAGATGACATCATCACTCAGACGGTACCGGTGTCCCCACTGGACTCCAGCCGGCAGGCCGTGAGGAGCAGGAGGTTCCAGTCAGGGAGGATCCGTGGGTCTGATGTCTCCTCCAGAGCTTCTTCACAGGTGATGCTGACCTGAAGAAAAAAACATCCTAATATATAATATTATCCTAATATAACAATATTTATGATTCTAATAGTTGTGATGTCATACCCTCATAGAGCTCGGTGTGAGGAAGGACTGGAGTGATTTTGGGAGGTGTCTTTGGTATATTTTTTATCTCCAAACATCTTCTCACCTGTTGGTCTGTTGAGACGTGACGTGACGTTCTACAGGAAGAGTTCAGTCGGCTGCTGCTTGGACAACAGGGACGACAAGGGACAAGTTGTTGGACGGACAAAACCATCGTCCTTGTGTCTCTGCTGGACGCTTTCATCCAGGACGGCGCTGGACGGATCAGAAAAAGGTTCAGTTCAAGACGGAGATATATATATATATATATATATATATATATATATATATATATATATATATTTATTTATGTTTCAGTCCGTTTTTATGATCATTATTTGATGTTTTGACAGGTTTGTCAAAATTAGACTTTCATTTTGGATGTTGAGAAGAGAGGTCCTACTGTCCTCCACGTCTGAGGGTTTTACTGGGAATCATTTAGAATGTTCTGCATGATCTAGTGAGAAACAGGGTTTTGTACTTAAGGTAAAACATTAATTTAATATTGTTTTATTGTCTTTCTGGTCTAAACGTTGTTTTTCAGGACAGAAAAAGCACAAAATACTCAGAATCCCTCACAGCGGGTGAAAGTTACACAGTTATAACACAGTAATGACACAGTTATGACACAGTAATGACACAGTTATGACAAGTTATAACACAGTAATGACACAGTTATGACACAGTAATGACACAGTAATGACACAGTTATGACACAGTAATGACACAGTTATGACACAGTAATGACACAGTAATGACACAGTTATGACACAGTAATGACACAGAAATGACAGTTATGACACAGTTATGACACAGTTATAACACAGTTATGACACAGTTATAACACAGTAATGACACAGTTATGACACAGTTATAACACAGTTATGACACAGTTATGACACATTAATGACACAGTTATGACACAGTTATGACACAGTTATAACACAGTAATGACACAGTTATGACACAGTAATGACACAGTAATGACACAGTTATGACACAGTTATAACACAGTTATGACACAGTTATGACACAGTAATGACACAGTTATGACACAGTTATAACACAGTTATGACATAGTAATGACACAGTTATGACACAGTTATGACACAGTAATGACACAGTAATGACAGTTATGACACAGTAATAACACAGTTATGACACAGTTATAACACAGTTATGACACAGTTATGACACAGTTATAACACAGTTATAACACAGTAATGACACAGTCGTAACACAGTACTAACACAGTTGTGTCATGACACGGTAAGGAAACAGTTATAACACAGTTATAACAAAACACAGTAATGACACAGTTATGACACAGTTATCACACACTAATAACACAGTAATGACACAGTTATGACACAGTTACTACACAGTAATGAAACAGTTATAACACATTTATAACACATTTATAACCGTCGGTTCTATACGGAAACTTTCCTGCTAAATCAGCATTTTCAACAAAACAGTTCAAGCTAGCGAGGAAGCATGAGTGACACTCACCCCGTCAAGAGGAAATGTAACGCAACGCGTTCACATTCATGGGAACTAACTGACGTTGTGCACGAAGTTCTGCTTTTGGTGGGAAACAGGATAGTGTCACAGCACCCCCCCTGGGCGAGACATGTAACTACACTCCAGTGAACACACGGGTTTAATGACGGAGGTTCTTCTTGTCACTTCTCACACCTCCAGTCCAAAGTTCATGAGTTTAATGCATCGTCAAAGTCTGAACCCGGCCGGTCCGAGGCGTCACAGAACACGAAGGAAAGAAAGTAGAACTGGGTTTAGGACATATCTTATCTGGGGAGGAGAGTTGTTCTGCAGCGGTCCACACATGTGGCTCCAGAACCAGAGAGACCTGCTGAGAAGGAGCGATGAAACAAAGGAAGAATTGAATGATTCATACGGCAAGTGAACTCTGCTAATGTAAGAAAGTTTAATAATTCATTTTCTTCTTGCACAAAGTTTTACTTCTTAACGATGTTTCAGGGTCCGTTGGTGAACTTCTGGAGGTTCTGTCCTAACCTCCAGCCCATTCCTCAACACCTCAGAAGGATGGAGGGATGATTGACAGATGGAGGAGGAGAGGAGAGGAGGAGGAGAGGAGGAGAGGAGGAGGAGAGGAGGAGAGGAGGAGGAGAGGAGGAGAGGAGGAGGACAGTACTGAGGAATTCTGGGGTTGCAGACTTAGACTCGGGTTGTTGAGGTGAAGAAGTTTGTGACTCCGGGTTTGAGGAGAGATTAAAGAAGAAGGAAGGCGTCTGAAATATTTACTGAATAAATCCCTGTGTTTATATTTACAGAGTATATATTTATGTATTATGTATACTACCTCAGATGGAGAGTAGATTTGTCAGGAAGTAAATACTAGTATTTAGAGCGGGTAGCGGCTGTCAGAACCCCTCAGAACCAGAACGGATTTATATTTAATTCTAATCCTGCAGAGATCTTCTAATATTTATGGAGGCAGCCATTTGTTGCTCCAGCCTCTTCATCATCATCATCATCATCATCATCCTCCTCCTGTCTGCTGCAGAGCGTCGTTATCTCCAGTGAGCGACGGACTCTGCTGCAGGCGTCCCGGTTCTGATCCAGACTGCTGTGGCTGCAGATGGGCGGTGATGGTTCCGCGTCACTCGTCATTAACGTCCGTCTGTCTGACTCTGGCGGTATCAGAACTTCTGAGCCGCTCCGGACTCAAACGACAGAGAATGAAGCAGCAAAGAAAATTCTGCCGGTGAGTTTCAGAAGAAGCGAGACCCCAATCCCCTGCGTTGTACAATAATCCCCCTGATCCAACTCCTCTCATTAAATGTGAAGTTGTTAGAAAAGTGTTTTTCATAAAAGCTCCCCCTAGTGGGTAAAATAGAGCTTTTTGAAACGGCGTGAACAGAGAGCTGCGGCGCCACAAACCTCAGTGACGGCTGCTTCCTGCAGACGTCAGGAGTTTAAAAACCTTCCATCGCATTTGTGCTTCTTCACGTTCCACCGGCCCAAACATCAAAGAGAAGCTCCAGAGTTTCATCTGTAAGTATTCAATCAGTAATGTGGGTTTAGAAAAGAGGAAATGCAGTTTGTGTCCAAACCTTCACTGGAACCAATCAAACATCAAACATTCTTAGACTCCAACTAAAGAGTCACTTAAAATGTTTCAGCTCACAGCCTCTTTGAGAATAAAGATATTATAAGTTGTCTGAATGAATCTAAGAGATTAAAGGAAGTTTATCTTCCAGGTCACTTCACTGATGTGTTTGTAGCTTTGAGAGAGAAGTTCTGCTGGACGGTTCAGAGACGCTGGTTCTGGTTCTGAGCAGAAGACAGGAGGCAGAGATGAAGATGTTCAGATGTTCTCTGGGAGTGAGGAGGAAGGACAGGATTAGAAAGGAGACATCAGAGGGACAGTCCAGGTGAGACGTCCTGGAGACAAAGTCAGAGAGGACAGATTGAGATGGTTCTGACCCGTGAAGAGGAGGGATGGTGGATCTACTGGTAGAAGGATGCTGGAGATGGAGCTGCAGGCAGGAGGAGAAGGGGAGGAGCAAAGAGGAGGTTTCTGGGTGTGGTGAGAGAGGACATGCGGTTGGTTGGTGTGACAGATGAAGATGCAGAGGACGGGGGGAGATGGAGACAGAGGATCTTCTGTGGAGACCCCTGATGGGAACAGCCTTCAGATGGAGAGAAGAGAAGAGAGTTGGTGGATGTTCTCTGCTCTTCTTCTGGTTTATGTTGTCGTTGCAGGAAACATTAGTTTAGAGAGTTTTTAGAACTCTGAGAAAGTCTAGATCTGGTTGTGGCGCCGTAGTCCAGCGTCTGACGGCGGATCATTTATTCCAGATCTGTCCGGTGTTTCACACATTCATCTTCATGATGCATGAGACCATTTGAGCGTCTGAAGGTAGAAACGCCGCTGACTCAGCGGTTCTGCAGATAAAATCCTGTCCACGAATCTGACCTCATAATAAATGAAGTTTATTCCACATCCCGTTCGATGTGGAATAAACTTCCACCTACGATCTAGCTAGACTGTAAAAAAGATCCGTAACATTTACAGTTAAATACCAGCAGCTGTGGTTCCCAGAATTTTACCGTAAAAAAAACGGCCACAGTGTTTAAGACGTTACGCCAGAAACCAGATAAAATATCAACCGGTCCACATTTACATACTCTGGTCCAATTTAGTCCAAATTTGGCGCCGATGAATCAATCTAGAGTGTTGTTTACTCTAAAAGTATATATATATATATATATATATATATATATATATATATACATATAAATATATATATATATACATACATATATATTTATATGTATAGTTTATACAGATAATATTTTTATCAGTTTTTCGGGTCATAGCTTCTCATTGGTGTTCTGGTTTAGTCAGAACTTGGTGCCGCTGAAGGATTGGATCTGGTTTACTTCATGTTTTACCAACTGGTGGATTCTTTTATTTCATTTATGAAGAAAGACAGTTTTTATCTGTTTGTGGCTTCAGTCCAAATGTGTTCTAGTTAAGTTTAATAAAATGATCCAAACTGTCCATCATAAAATCTCAGATGATCGTCCATAACCTTTTAACGGCGCCGTCTGAGTCCAACAGGAAGTCCGTCACAGGAACCCCAGACTGGAGGTCCACGAATGGAGCGGTCTCCTGAGAGCCGGGTCAGTAGAACCGGACTGAAGCTGCTCACATCAAACCCGTCTCCCGTTCAGACGGATAGAGATCTCCTCCTACAATAATCCTCCTCGCCACGACCTCGTTGTTCTTAATCTGTATCCCCTCACGCTGCAGGCGGTCCGATAACACGAGTCATTGTTACGCTTTGACGGGAAACACAGACGGATTGTGAAACCGAGATACGGAGGGAACTGAAGGAAGGTGAGAACCTCCGTGTTCTGACCCTCAGAAGTTAGAACCTGCTGAAGCTCAGCTTCCTGTCAGAACACATTCTCTTCGTCTGTCTGCTCCAAAAACACTCACAGATACATTTTTACAGATTTACAGATTTACAGACAGTCTGTGACATAATGTCAGTTTCTTAAAGGGAAAATAGCAAAAATAAGATCTGGTTGTACGTTTGTGGTTTATTCAGAGCGTCTCACTGCTTCTCTAAAACACCTTTACTGTTTGTGTCTGGGAGACACGATCTATCGGACCTCATGGTCTCATAATAAGAAGAGAAACTCTCTGGATCAGAGAGTTTCTTTATAAACTTTAAAACCATTTATGAAAAAATAAGAGAAGAGATTCCTGCACCCTGATGTCACCTCTCTCTCTCTCTCTCTCTCTCTCTCTCTCTCTCTCTCTCTCTCTCTCTCTCTCTCTCTCTCCATCTGTCTGTCTCTCTCTGGTTGCCTCTCTCTCTCCCTCTCTCTCTCAGTCTCTCTGTGTCTCTCTCCCTCCCTCTCTCTCCCTCTCTCTCTCTCCCTCTCTCTCCCACTGTCTCTCTCCCTCCCTGCCTCTCTCTCTCTCTCTGTCTCCCTCTCTGTCTCGCTGTCTCTCTCTCCCTCTCTCTCTCTCTCTCTCCCTCTCTCTCTCCCTCCCTCTCGCTCTCTCTCTCTCTCCCTCTCTCTCTCTCTCCCTTTCTCTCTCTCTTCTCTCTCTCCCTCTTTCTCTCTCTCGCTCGCTGTCTCTCTCTCTCTGTCTCTCCCTCCCTCTCTCTCCCTCTCCCCCCTCTCTCTCTCTCTCTCCCTCTCCCCCCCCTCTCTCTCTCTCTCCCT
>VRLP01008787.1:0-15301 GCA_009660295.1 Lophius piscatorius
TTTCCCTTGGAAGTTCAAGGTCCCGGACACACACCGTCACCTGTGGGGTCCCCCAGGGATCAGTCCTTGGCCCCATTCTCTTCATACTGTACATGCTCCCCCTTGGCCATGTCATCAGTCGATATGGACTCTCATTCCATTGTTACGCTGATGACACGCAAATCTACATAAAAACTGACACATGTTCCTCCGCAGCCTCTCCATCCTCATACTCATCCTCATCTCCCCTGTCAACTCTGCGCTTGTCTGGAGGAGATAAAGGTGTGGATGAAAAACAACTTTCTCCAGTTGAACAGTTCCAAAACCGAAGCAATTGTACTTGGCACCCCACATCAGAACCAGTCTTCCTCCATAACCAGCATTACTTTTTTTGGTCACGACATTCCCTTCTCTTCATCAGTCACCAACCTCGGCGTAAGATTTGACCCTCAACTCACTTTTGAATCCCACATCAAACACATCTGCAAGATCTCCTTTCACCGTCTCAGAAATTTTTCAAAACACTGTTCTTCACTCACCTTGAGTGATGCTGAAAAGCTGGTCCACGCGTTCGTCTCCTCCAGACTGGATTACTGTAACGCACTTCTCTTCGGGATCGATGATAAAAGTCTTCAAAGACTTCAGTATGTTCAAAACAGTGCTGCAAGGATCCTGATGAGAGTTCGTAAACACGAACACATCACCCCTGTTCTTCATTCCCTTCATTGGCTTCCCATCTCCACCAGGATTGATTATAAGATCTCTCTCCTCACTCACCAGGGCATCCATGGTAACGCACCCCCCTACCTAAAAGAACTACTCACCCCCCTGACCTCAACACGATCCCTCCGTTCTACCTTATCATACCGCCTACTCCTTCCCCGGACTAAGCTCAGCACCATTTGTGATCGGGCTTTCTGTTCTGCTGCCCCTCGTCTGTGGAATGCCCTCCCTGACCATCTGACTGACACATTTAAAAAAGGACTTAAAACTTTCCTTTTTAGCAGAACCTATAACCTTAATTAACATTGCTGCTTTTTGGTAAGGCTTTTACATAGTTATTATTTTATTTTTTATTGATGCTTTTATCTGCTTTTGCTTTGTAGCGCTTTGAGACTTGATCCAAATGTAAAGTGCATTATAAATTAAATGTATTATTATTATTATTATTACACCACTTTGTTGTCTAATTGCCAATCTAAGTAGCTCCTCTGCCAGGTTTTCCGCAGTTTTTATTCACCAAACTTAAAACAGTCAAGAAGGCAGGATGTCATCTTAAAGTTTTCAATAAAGTGACAATTGACGGACATGTATGAGCATGTCGTTCTGAATGTCCAGCAGTCAGTTATCAGGCAAACTGCTGAAGCTTTTTTGACCCTGTCTTGCTACAATGCACGCTCTGTGTTATATAGTCGTGGAATTATTGTTTTGTTAATTAAATTTTTCTACTGGGGAGAACATACATGGGGTTTGAGGGCCGGACAAATGTTTTAAATCCTTTTTCTTCAACAATGGAAAATGGCTGAAAGTCAGTGTCTATCATTTTAGCCAGCTCGTCATCAACACTTATCCGTTTGTCTTGGGTAATTTCTTTTAGAATAAATGTTCTTATTTTGGTTTGAGTTGAAGAAGGACGTAATATACCTGCAGTTTTCGGTAAGACAGTGGATGCTGCAGCACAAGTACTAGGCTCAAAACAGTATACTTTTGCAGGGTCAGTGGATGGAGGAGAGAGCTTGCCCTGCTCTGACGGATTTTTTCATTTTACAACTTCTGCACTCAGCTTTGCAGTCTCCAATATCATTAAAATTCAGCCAGATGCTGCTTCCTTTTCGGTTTTCGATCATTCAATAACCTTTTCCGTACGCGATTGCATTTAAATCCGCCTCCCCATCTCACTGTCGGTCTGCGTGTACCTGGCATGTACCACTACACTCGCTGCCGTTGGAGTGTCTGCCCCCCTTCCTTCTTTGACATAATGGTTTGATCCTAGTCTGTCCTCGCTTGTGATTGGCCGCGTGGAGTGTCCCTCAAAATAAAGTCCCACCCCTACCTGCATGGATTCTCAGCAGAAATGAGCAGGAGCAGCTAAGGTATTATCTTTCCCCGACGAGATACAGCGCTTCTCGCTCGCTCGGGCAGAATCTTCACAGAATCGGCTCATAGAGCCGGTTCGTTCGCGAACGACACATCACTACTGGACATACTCATGCATGTTATCTTGAGCACTTTATTATTCTATGTCCCCGTGCAACATATAACACATTTAAGACGTTCCTACACCTGTAGCTCACCGATTACTACACAAATCTGGCGGGGCCAACGAGATGGAGTGAGATCTGTGGCTCCAAATAAAAAACATCGGTGTTAAGCATTAACTCTGTCAGTCAACTAGGAAGTGCCCTACCCAAAGTCAAGAGCTTTCAATCCAGTTCAAAGACCTCGGTTTTGCGCAACGTCAATGACGTCATCTTCGAGATTGGAAATGGAGAAATCAGTCAGTAGTCCCAACGGAGTGGAGGGCAGTTGGTAAAGTCCGTCATGTTGTCCATGTTCATAAGGAACCTGCGTCCGGCTCTGCTCCAGGAGAGGCTTCGTAATGCGCCATGGAGACACAGGATGCTGAAACGTGCATATGTTGCGCCTTCTGCAACTTTTAACTTACTTGAAGACTGCCTTGGTGAGTTCTACTACAGTTTAACCAAACGCATGTATTTCTGAGATAAACTCATCATTACTGGTGCTTTTGAACTCACCAGCGCTCAGCTATGGAGGGACGTTGATGCATTTTAACTACGTGTGGCTGCGGGATCATTGCCGCTCTGCCTCTTCATACAACTACATCAGCAACCAGAGAAACGTGGACACAGGGAGTATAGACCTCTCCATCCGCCCTGTCGCCACGACCGTGCAGGATGACCACCTCATTCTCACATGTAAGTCCCATACTATCACACCAACAAACTTGGAGATGTTTATTGACCCAGTGTTGAATCCAGGTGTCCTGTCATGTTGAGAAACTACGAGGTAGATTTGTGACGTTCACGAACGAGCCGAATCTTTTGACCGGCTCTTTAACACAAACGATGGGAACCGAGTTGCAGAAAAGAACCAACTGGTTGCGACGACAACAATGACAGTGACCATGAAGTCTCCATCACTGAATCTAGTCCAAACATGCCAAATGAAATTATAATCAATATTTCAGATTAATTCAAACTCAGATATCCCACCAGTAGAATATATAATGTTGGCATGTCTAAGTTTGAATTATTTATGATCCAAATCTTACCCTATCATTCCTCCCAGTGATTATTTCCCAGATAAAATGAGTTACCTCCAGGCTGGCTTCTTAAAAATAAATAAATATAAAAATGAGAGTCTTTTGAACGGCTCTTTGAAAGGAACGGATCCACAAGATCCAGCTCACTTCAAAGAGCCGTAAATCCGATCTCTACTACAAAGTACAGAACTATGTCACTGGCAAGCACTCATTAACATAGCTATTCAGCTTTTTGAAACAATCAAAGAAAGATGAAGGTGCCCTAAAGAAATTTAAACAATTACATACCATATGACTTGAAACAGTGTAATACTTTTGCC
The DNA here is from genome assembly GCA_009660295.1 of Lophius piscatorius. Taxonomy (NCBI): domain Eukaryota; kingdom Metazoa; phylum Chordata; class Actinopteri; order Lophiiformes; family Lophiidae; genus Lophius; species Lophius piscatorius. The sequence continues at coordinate 3,583 of VRLP01008787.1, forward strand.
TTACTCCAAACAAATTAACAGAGAGGAAAATAATTATTTAAAACACTTCAATTTAAAAAAATATATATATATTTATAAAGACCATTTATATTTGGGTCCAATCTCAAAGTGTTAAGTAAATGTATATATTTATATATAATGAAAAGTCTAAATGGATAGCTAAAACTGTTAATGGGTAACAAACAAAAATAACTCATAAATTGGTATCATATAACATATATCCATATATAAAACCATATAGATCATGGTTCTCATCTGCACCAGGCCCTGGCAGCCCATCCCCCCACATTCATCCACCTTCACTGGCTTCCTATCAAATCACACATTAAGTATAAACTCCTCCTGCTCACTTACAAACCCCTCCATGCCCTTGCCCCCCAGTACCTCACCAACCTTCTCCACCCCTATTCTCCTTCTGTGAGGCTTCGCTCTTCCGACACTGGTCTGCTCTCCACCCCCCACACCAGGCTGTGAATATTCAGCGACAGATCCGTGTCGCGGCCCCAACCTCTGGAACTCTCTCCCACCTGAAGTCAGGAATTCTGCAACCCTGGACATTTTCAAAAAACTCCTCAAGCACCACCTTTTCTTAAAGGCCTACAATCTCAATGTCCCTTCTACACATTCTCCATTTAATGTTTATTTATTAGTATGTTTTTGACTACAGTCTTTGTTAAGCGTCCTTGGGTTCATAGAAAAACGCTATATAAGTCCAATTTATTATTATAATAAAGGTGAAACAGTGACAGGGATACTGTCAGTTGCAAGTTGCGTTAGAGCTACATAACCATACAGCATTACTTTCCTATATCCTTAACCTCTCAGCCCTTGGAGATGTGAAAAACGCTTCAGTTTGGAAACTAGCACCTGTGCAGATTGTAGTCCACTTCAGACTTGTTTTTTTCTGTGGGTTTTGGTTGAGTCTTGGCCACCCTAACCAATTTTCTCTCAGCAGCAGATGACAGTTTGTATTTTATTCCTGATGATGGCGTTGACGTAACTGTGCCATGTAACTTATACTTACAACAATTATTAGTACAGTTGATCTCGGGACCTGTAACGGCGTTGAATTGGATCCAAGTGGATCTCCGCTGACCTGCTCAAATTGAAAATGCACTTTTTCAAATCAATGCTGAGTTCCTTAGACTTTCTGATGGTAGTGTTTGTGTCCGAGTCCAAACAAACTGTTATCAGTCATGATGACTCAGAATAAGTTCAGAGGTCATCGTACAGTGCATATTTGATTTACACAAACTTTAACATTACCATATCTGATCATCTAAGTTGTATGTATATTTTTGACCCAGTAGATTTTGATACAATTTCAGAAAAAAATATGAAAAAGCCATTATTGAACCAAATCTAATGACTGTTATTCACTTATTCGGTTACATAGAACAAAATGAGCAGTAGAAACCATTGGAACCCAGGACTGCCTTAGACATAAAAATAGATAAGTTAGTTACTTATAAATTAATCTATGAACTCCGTCTTGGACTGGAAGCGTACTTTTCCTCTCTGACTGTATGTAATAGGCAAACATTAACTCCAGTGTAGTCATGAAATAACAACCTGTTTTTTAGTAAAATCAATGCAATCTCACTCTGTAACACTTACACTGATCAGCCATAACATTAACACCACTGATAGGTGAAATCAGAAAAAATGCACTGACTAGTACAAACCAACGTGGTCTAAGGAAGTCAACCGGTCACCCGTCATCAGGGTTATGGGTGCCCATGGCTCATTGATACATGTGTGGAGGAAAGGCAAGATTGTTTTGGCTGATCCCACAGAGGAGCTACTTAAGCACAAACTGCGGAAAAAGTTAATGTGACGGAGCTGTCTTGGCAGCAAAAGGGGGACATACACAATATTAGTTTGGATAACTTTTAAGCATAACTTCAGCTGTTATCTGATCTGCTTCAGGGAGGAAAACGAAGAGGCAGCATGATGAATATGGGTGTTACTTTTTAGCCTAAGTACACCTGGCCCAGGAGCTGCTCATGGAGTCATCAGCCTTCCACTCAGTATTGTCTAAAATCTTGCAACCTGAAGATCACAAGCCCCCACCCTACATTTCACCACAGGTAGATGACCGTAGCCTTTACAAAGTCACAGTTTGCCAAGTTTAAGATCGGGTATGCCTCATACATTCATTCAAAAAGCTTTGCAATGAAGTAGACATGATATCCCTAAATATTGCTGTTCATTGCCACATTCAAGTCAAGGTTCACAGCATTCAATCCAGACACAACCATAATCCTAGAACAAGGCCGGAGCAATCCGCAACCCAAAACTGAAATTACACACCCAGCCCTCTGCAGTAGGTGCAAACATTTGCCGATTCAAAGTAAACCAATTATGAAGACGGATAAACAAACGGTAAAAAAAACACATGGTTTGAGAACAAGTTGTGATCATAGCTAGCTGCAGGAGCCAGAAATATTTCGATAACTTAATATTACCCACCCTTTATTATAACCGAGTGAAGTAAAGTATTTCAGACAGTGACAGTAAATTTAACGTGAATTGCAAAGGAGAAAGCAAACTGTCTTTGTGTGAGACTAGATGAAAAGGTTTTATGAAAACTGAAATCCCTCTCCCTCTTTGAGACAGCAAACGTTTGCAAATACTCTATTAGATAGTCAAATATGCTAATGACAAAAGCCACCGCCTGAGTTTCTTAAGTTTTCTTAAGTTTCCCCTCATAATCTGTGAAATTATTGGCGGATGTGAAATGATCTAGCCAAATCCGTATCTCCTCAACACACACCAGTACTGTATCACATGTGTATGAGTGACTATAATAACATAAACACAAAAAGTAATTCATAAGAGCAGACAACATAGCACACCACTCTGTTGAAGTATCCAAACAAAGATTATAAATGACTGTTTCAGGGGTCTTAAACTGACTACGCAACAGACTTTAATCAGAAGATAGTCAGAAGGGACCACACCATAATTCTTAGACATATTAAACTTCACTTTCCCCTCCATAATATCTTACCAGTATCACATCTTATGAGTCTCCCATTGTTCTTTCTCATATCATCATATCAACATTCAGAAGCTCTCTAGTAAAAAAAAAACGTTGGCCAAGGACAGAGTTCGCTTGTTGCTTTGCTACCAGACAGCTGCCACAAATGGTTTGAGAGAATCAAGAGAAGACATACAGAAGACCCTCAAGGTCACATTCCACTTCTGCATCCTGTGTGTCTGCACCAGCAGTGAATCATATTCATGGAATACTGGGCATTGTCAGCTGGTATCTCTAACATATGTTTGTTCCAATTGCCACTGGAGTTAGACTAACAGGCCAGACAGCAAGGTGAAAAGTCCAGACTGCACTTGACTCCATCCTCCAGTTTTCCAAGGAGAAATAGAATATGAAGAAATAAGACAGAAATAACTGACACGGTCTGTATTTTTAATAGAAGCTGAAAGAGCAGCAGGCTTCTCTTTTGCACAACCAAATCCATTTTGGGGCTGTTTTAAATTATTATATTCAGCTCTCTGGTGTCCTTTGCCCTTGCAGTAATTCAAAACTTGACTTTGATCATACTGCAGTGGGACTCACTATGTTGTTTAGTTTTTGTCCACAAATTTAAGTTTTTAACAAGCTCCTGAATAAATCATTATAATGTTCATAATAGTGAATAAGTGTGTGAATCCACATTGACTGTTTAAGGTCCTGACACTTAAAAAATGTGTCGATCTATAAAGATAAGCTGCAGGTGCTAACTCATAAGCCTTTACTTCTGTACCTTGAATGACATATACACTTTGCTTTCAGCTATATTGGTCATAAACTACGTCTCCTCTGCCTCACTCATCAAAATACAATCTAACAGTAATTTAGTCAGTATCAGACCAGGTTCTACTCTTCGGTACTTGTTCTACCACCTTCTCTTCTGTTAATTTTTAAGTATCCCATGATATTGAAGCCTTTGGTCGTGAGAAATATTCAGTTTGTCTGATTCAAATTGATTTCAGGCTTAGAATAACCAGTATAACACTCCCTGCGATGCAAAATCCCTGTATAGCATGTTAACAAGACCAGACTGCCACTACAACCTCTACGTATCTATTGACAAAAGTCTGCCCATCAAACCAATTGCAACTCAGAACTAGAAGATCCCCTATTTGTTACATCCTGACCATAAGATTGCAACTGAGAGGGGAGAGAAATGCAGACTGGAGTCCAAAAACTTATTAATTGACAAAATATGTTAAATATACAAAGGCAACAGAACTAGATATCTTAAATAACAGAGCTGCAGCTGTCATTCAGTGTACTCCAGGGAGGAAGAAGGACAGGCAGCATGTTAAAATGCCACAGTACTTGTGGGTTGAGTGCACAGGGACCTGGTACCCCTCCTGACAGCACCTGCCAAACCCTTTCACCACTAACAGGGTGGACAGGACAACACACGCATTCAAAATTGTTGACACACCTTCCAGGTATGTTTAAACTTCCGACTGGTATGGTAGCTGGTTGATGCTGTTGGATGAAATGATGAAGTGAAATGATCTGAGGCAGAGCAGACAAACAAGCAGAATTCAGCAGAGACCTCAACCACAAGGAAAAACACTCTTTAGGAAAACATGGAAGTGGTTTGAGAACAGAGACTACCGCTTCAGCTGATAGAACAATCGGGCCAAGAGCAGAGGTTGAGACCGGAGTCAAATATTCACTGCTAAAAAAAAATAGGGGAATACTTGAATCCCACATTTGATCTTTGATTAATTAAATATTGTAGTTTACAAATCTTCATTGATATACATTGTGTAATTCCTTGGGAACAATGGCTGCAACAAATCATTTTTGACGAAATCGACAAAAATCGATTAGGAAATTAGTTGTCGACAAATTTAATAGTCGATTAGTCGGTGACGTCATGGGAAACCGCCTCTGACATCATGAAGGAAGTAAACATTAGCGCAATGGCAACACCATCACGACAGAATACATCCATGGTGTGGGAGCATTTACATTACCTGTTTTACATTCCTAAATTTACATGGTTGTTTGATTTCATTCCACAGAAACTGATGTATTTTTATTTATATATTTTTGTATTATTTATTTGTACATTTTATTTACCTTTCGTATCAGCAGTGATGTGATTCAGCATGAAAAGACTAAATTCCAGTTCAGCAAATACACTGTTGGTATTGCAACCTGTTTGGTTTAACAGTCTGTTATGAAAACAGTAAAGTACAAAACTTTCGGTGTTTGTGGTGGGTGTGACATTGTGAAAATTACTGTGACAGTTAAGCTTTTCAAGTTACAGACCCGTTCAAATTCCAACAAAATGGACTTTGAACATTTCACAGTGAGTCAGGGCCTGAGGGAAGTCTGTAAAGTACACAACTATACCTATAAATATATGACTTTCTTTATCCTCTTGTGAAAAGGAATGTGTCTAAGCAGTAAGACTAAATTCCAGTTCAGCAAATAAACTGTTTGTATAGTAACCTGTTTGGTTTAACAGTTTGTTATAAAAGTGGTACATTTTATTTAAAGACATTTAGGAAAGAAAGATTCATCTTTATTGTTTTTATTGTTAGTTTGCATGTACCTAAAACAATTTAAAAATAAATTCAAAAGCTGATAGCAAAATAAGGGCCATTTAGTAATTGTGTATTTATTTTTATTTTGACTTAATCTTTATTTAACCGGGAGAAAAAATTATCCGAAAATTATCCGATTAATCAGTTGATTATTTAAACGATTTATCGACTATAGAAACCTGAACCTCCCAATTCTCATGTTCCCCTGTGAATGTACTTAAAAGTAAACAGTGCTTTGCTGTGACCTTTTGCCACAATAGAGGACCGCTGGCCCTCATGCCACCGCCATGCAGTCTGTTTCCGACAGTTTGGTCAGAAATATATAGAGGAGTAGCCTGCCAGAGGTCTTTTTGTAGGGCTCTGGGACTCTCCCTCCTGCTCCTCTTCACACCAAGGAACACATACCACTCCTGTTGCTGGGCTCTTGCCCTTCCCTCTGTATCCCAGACATTTAATTGACTTGTGTTATACTGTGAGGATGAAGAGTTCCCCTAATTTGAGACGAATTTGAGGCGTGTAGCTTTATCTTAATCACTATTGGCTTGAAGGGAAAGTCGTTATAAGTTGTTGACAACTTTGTCCAGCTGTTGATTCTGCTTTACTAGTTAGCTAGGCCTAGCAGCATATTAGATGTGCTTCCCTAGTATCAGGACACACATTACATATTTGACAATCATCATCATTAATTATACCTAATAACCCCATTTTCTATTTCTGTCTCACAGGGCCTGATGGTCATGAGACAAAGTACAGTGTAAGCTGGCTGACAGAGAACAGTTATGAAGTAAAGAAGAAGAAAGCTGTTCAGCCTCGTATCCCTTGGAATTCAGACATCTATAAAAAAGCAGATATACCCTCTGCCAAATGGGACACATTTCTGAGCAGTGATGATGAATTAAAGAAGTTTCTTCAGACTTATCTTCTCTATGGGATCGGTTTTGTAGATGATGTTCCTCCTACAATTGAGGCCACTGAAGCTGTTTGCGAGAGGGTCAGTTGTATCCAGTAAGTGTGTCTTTACCTGTGCGAAAATAAAACCATGTCTCCTACAAACGACTTTCTGGTGCAACTATTGTGCATCATACACGTGTTTAATGGCAACATTTGCGAGCTATACCAATGATGTTCATCCTTGTCTGTTGAACACTAATCCCCCTGTGTTTTATGTTTTACTTATCAAAAGGGAGACCACTTATGGAAAAATGTGGCTTTTAACTTCCGATTATTCCAGAGGAGACAGTGCCTACAGCCAAGTCGCTCTAGACCGTCACACAGACACCACGTACTTTGAGGAACCATCGGGGTAGGTACAGAAGAGATGCACTGGCACGCGAGGCAAAATCAACATAAATATAGTGGAAGTGAAAATATGGAGAGCACATTCAACATTTAATCAGTAGGATGGATGTGCAGGTATGTATTTTTCATTATGAATTAGAGATCAGCTGAAATGCACTCAACAAAAGAGAGAACTTATTATCTTCTGTCAGGAACAAGGTGAGGAGGGGGATATGAACCAACACCCATCTATTATGTGTCATTTTTGCAGCATAACTAAAAAAATATATTCATACAAACATATATATAGGTATATATATATATAGGTGTATATATATATACACATGTATACATATATGTGTGTGTGTATATATATATATATATATATATATATTTGTCTGCTATTCTTGATAAATCTCATGTATTAGACAGTAAATTTCTAAACTTCACCTTTACAGGATAGCAAATGAAAATTGAAAACATGTCCTACAATGACCGGTTTGCTTTCAGCTTCCCAAAATATGTGTGGTTATCATTGCAACAAAAGGATGCATGCATTAACGTTCTACGCATGAGATTATGGTGGCTGATGAATTGCACAGCAATGTGTCTCTGGACCTTTTTATGTGCATTCAAAATTGATCCGAAAAACACAACTGCATTTGTTGTCTGTGGCATATTCCCCGTTATACCATAACCCCACTGCCACCATGGGACATTCTATTTACAATGCTGAAATCAGCACACTAGCTGTCCACCATCTGCTAAGTATTGTGTAAACTTCTTGAAACCATTCAAAGTGACCTTTTGCCCAAATAACCTTTTTAGTTATTTAAAAAAAAAAATAAAAAAAAACTAATACAAACATGATAATTACACTAATCATCCATATCATTATAACCACTGACTGGTGAGGTCAGAATAACATTGATTACTTTGTTACAATTGCTCCTGTCAGTTGGTGGGATGTATTAGGTAGTAAGTTAACATTTATCCTTGAAGTTGATTTTTTTGGAAGCAGGAAAAACATGATGGGCAAGCAAAGGCTCTGTGCCACTTGGACATGGGCCAACTTGTGATGGCGTGACAACTGGGTTGGATCATCTCTGTTGGATACTCACAGTCTGCAGTGGTTGGTACTTACAAAAGTGTCTTGGGATGACAGCTGGCAAACAGGTTCAGGAAGCTCAACGGTCATTGTTACATTTGGGGACCGAAGACTAGCCCGTGTTGTCCGATCCCATAGCGGTGCTACAGTAGCACCAATCACTGAGACAGTCAATGCTGGTTATTATTGAGAAGTGTCACAACACACTGCATCACAGAGCTGGTGTGGCAGCAAAAGTTGCAGAGTTAAAGCTGAAAGGTGTAAGTAAAAAAAAAAAAACACGCAGAACTGCTACGAAGAATGAAGACATCCAAAAGACTATATCAAAAGATGCTGAATCTAAATAAATTCAGTTGAGTGCATAGAATAACAGTCCATACAATATTCAAAATTGAACATGAGGAATGAACTATGCAGGGTCTACCTCAACATAAACATCCACACTCAAAAGACAAAGACCCACAGAGCAGATCGGAAACTGATGAGGAGCAGCGACAGGTGAAGACACTCAACGATCAAGATGGAAGGAAAAAAGTGCCAAGACAGACAGTGTATACGTCTTATAAATAAAATAAAAAAAGAAACCTTCCTCATCCTGTGACTAACCTGAATTCATCCTCTTCACACAGTAAAAAAATGTATTAATCTAAATGCATGCAATAAGATTAAAAAACAGGCATAGCCAGTGTTCTCATCAATTGACTGGTTTGCTTGTGTAAGTTCTAAAGAGCTGTATTAAAGTATGACTATGATTTGATTTTTAATTATGGTTTGTCTTATAACAATCATACGTGTTTTCATATTATTTTTTAATGCCTAGAAGCTCCAAGTAAATATTTGTTACTCATCTTTTCTTGCCAAACATAGTAGCTTAATAGAACATGTAATGATTATTGTTGCAGAATCCAAGTTTTTCACTGCCTCAGGCATGAGGGAACTGGGGGACGGACGCTTCTTGTGGATGGATTCTATGCCTCTGAGAAACTACGTGAGAAGTCCCCTGAAAACTTTGAGCTGCTAGCCAATGTACCCATCAAACATGAATTCATTGAAAGCACTGGCATCCACCGGAACCACTTTAGAGGGATTGGACCTGTGATCAACGTGTATCCTTATAACAAGGAAATTTACCAGATTCGGTACGTTAGTGCTTTTAATTTGTTAATGTTTGTGCACAAATTAATTCAAATCGTTCATTTCTTATTAGCTTCACTTTTCCATTTGGAACTTATCATCCATATCATCAAGCATATATTTGGATTTCTTATTTGAAAATTTTGTGTGAATATAATTGTTGCGCAAACTTGTCTTTATTTGCCCCAGTGTTTTGGAATGTTTTCATTTTCTGTTTTTGCAGTCTTTATTCTCTGGTTTTTAAAGAATATTAAGTAGTTTTAAGGGTGTGATGAAATATTTGAATTTAAAAATCAGCAACACTAATTGTTTATTAACAGGTACAACAATTATGACCGATCAGTGATAAACACAATCCCCCATGATGTCGTTCAGCAATGGTATGTGGCACATCGCGAGTTGACAAATGAACTAAGGCGACCAGAGAATGAGCTGTGGATCAAACTGACTCCAGGAAAAGTAAGAAATCTTCCACTTGTTAAAAGAGGTGCCACAGGAAAAGACACATATGAATGCATTTCACAATTTTAATTTAGTACATCTATTTATGCCCATGAAGAGTTGAAAGGAAATGGAAAAAGGCAGATGTAAGTGTAATTGTTTGATAACTTGACATTTCACTCTCTCTTGTGATCATGAGGTGATTTTCATAGACAACTGGCGTGTCATGCATGGCAGGGAGTCCTTCACCGGCCAGAGGGACCTCTGTGGGTGCTACATGACAAGAGACGACTACCTCAGCGCTGCATACTGCTTGGGTCTTCTGGCGTGATCCTTAACCCTCTTATGACTATAATTATATTCAGGTCGCCTTGATTTATTTTGATTTTATGGCTGTATAATAGTCAAAAAATGCAATGAGAGAGTGCTTCTGCAGCAGTTATTCAAAATTATTGTGTTTTTTTGAATAACGGATTTCGATCTTTCAAGTTTATCAGAGGATACAAACTCTGAAATAACCTGAACAAATAATTTCACATGAACAATTTAAACTTGGAACTATTTTACATATATACAAAAAAAAAGTGTCCGTCCTTGCCTTTTAGGGTTTTTTTTCTGCCTGATTTTTTAATAAATGTCATGGGGTTTTTTATCTGGTGTGGAAGTTCCTGCAGCAGTTTCAACTTCAGAAACCGTTTGAATTTATTGAATTGCACAAACCGTTCAGGAGTTATGGTACTGAGAAGCTCATGCTACAAATGTGTGACACGCTGGTGAATCTTGTTTGTGATTGGACGGTCGTAGTGTGGAAGTCCTGGTGGCCACCGTCATGACTAATTTCTTGGCGCAAAGCTTTATTTCTCTGCTTTCTGGTAGTTTTTGAATTTTCTAGATATCTCAAACGGTCTAGGAGTTCAGTAATGAGAAGTACAAATGCTAAATCCTCCTCGCAGCAACAGGATAGGGATAAGAGTTCTGTAATACAAAAAGGATTTCTCCCGTTTGTTGTATTTGTGTATCTGATTTTAAATTGTGTAATATTTTCAAACTATTTTAACATTTGATAAATGCAACCTGAGTAAACACTAAATTATTTTAAATGATAATTGCATTTAGTGAACAGAAGGGTGACCCAATACCAACTAAGTCTGTGTGAAAATATCTCTGTCCTCTTAGAGACCCAACTCCAAAAAACTACCGAATGGCATTATCAGCTGGATGCACCTGGATCAGAACTAAAACATTATCATAAGCAGAAGTTGGCTTGTAGGTCTCACTAAGAGCAAAGAATGGCAAACTCAAAAGAAATTCCAGAATCCAGAGATTCGGAAACAGGATTAAGAAAAGGAGAAAACACGAAACATCAACTATAGTGAACCTGTCCAGAAGTGGCCAAACTTCACAACTTCCTTGAAGAGTACAATGAAGAAAGTCGAAATAACCCAAGGACCTGCAGGCCTCTCTCACCTCGCTACTATTCAAAAGACTCCTAAACCAGAACCCAAGTGTGGCATACTTGGGTGAGTGGGGAGGCAAAAGAAACTCCTAAACCAGAGTAACTTGTTTTGGATGAGGAAATCTCTACGAACCTTCATGACCCTCACCACTTTAGGGGGGGGAAATAAAACGTTCCACAAACAGAATATTATCCCTATGATCAAGTGGGGAGGTTGTGTAACGTGAGGATGTTTCGCTGCTTCAGGGACATGATGACGTACGATAACTATTCTGACTGAGAATGTCAGGTCATCATTCCATGAGAAGAAGCTCAAGTGCAACTGGGTCATGCAGCGAGACAATTGATTCCAAGCAGAAGAGTGAATCCACCTCTGAATGGCTCAAAAGGAATTCAATTAAAGGTTTAAAGTGGCCCAGTCGAAGTCTGGACCGTACCTAATTGAGTTTTGTGTTACGAGCTGAAAAGAGTAGTTCATGCTCACAAACCCTCCAAATTTGTTGTTCTGCAACTGACACTATTGTAATAATAATAATAATAATAATACATTTAATTTATAATGCTCTTTACATTTGGATCAAATCTCAAAGTGCTACAAAGCAAAAGCAGATGAAAGCATCAATAAAAAATAAAATAATAACTATATAAAAGCCTTACCAAAAAGCAGCAATGTTAATTAAGGTTATAGGTTCTGCTAAAAAGGAAAGTTTTAAGTCCTTTTT